>JAULKM010127104.1:0-20012 GCA_032355605.1 Rubia tinctorum | reverse complement strand
ATAGTGCCATTCTGATTGTCCTCCAATGTGTTGTGCGCCATTAAAAACACTGAGTTACACAATATGATTCAGTTGCACAAGTTAAAATCAATCAGCAATGGGTGCAAGTGCTCAAATAATGTAGCAATTCCATGAAATGTTCAATTACATCTTGAAAGTTAGACTAAAAGAAGCATCTATGAAACATTCATCTATATACTTTGAAAAGCAAACATCGATCGTCTCTCAAACATTATTTGTTGAAGAGATTATGTGTTTCCTCATTTTCCTAATATACATATGCATTCATTCATTCATCATTCTGGTTAATAGTGGTTGCAAGAACCATTAGCATCTGTCAGATCCATAAAATCAATTCATCAAATGCCTAATTACTATGTAAACAGCATTTAGCTATTACAACAATAACCGGTTGCAGGGGCGGAGGCAGTGTACTGACGTGGGTGACACTTTTTCTTTTTTTTCTTCTTTTTACCGCTTAAGTTTTGAAAATATTTAGAGTTTTGCCCCACTACTTTTTTTAAACCTATGCGTCGATCTCCCTTGTAATATTAGTATTTTGAAGTACTTTAATAATTTGTATTTGAATTTAATGACATTTTCTTTGGATACATCGTTTTTGTTTTATTTATTCATTTTTAAAAACATTATTATTTATCTAGTGTATGCAATTTACACTACAATTAAATGAAGAAAAAAATTAGGTATAAATCGCCCCTCACTTTCATAATCCTGGCTACGCCACTGTGCATGTAGACATTTCTTTTCAAGTCCGTGGAAACCTGTATCATATTAATTGAGAGCTAGAGGATATCAATGGTAACTAACCATGAATATGGCGTTTACAACTCCTAAAACTCATTTATTCATATATATATATATGCTTTCCTTGTAAAATTCTGGATTTTACCTAGGTTAGCATCAAACTAGCTTACTTTCTGCAATTTTAGTTGGATACAAACCCACCTCACCCATAAAAATTAAATTTTGAGCAGAGTTTAGTTTTCAAACATTTCTAACCTCAGTCACACCGTGCCAGAATACGAATAAACCCCACCTTACCCATACAAATAAAATTTTAAGCATGTCTATCTTTTAATTTCCAAATCCATCCAATTCACAGTAGATGTTTTACTTTGGATGGGTTGAATCGCTCAAATAAATATCATAAGAAAAAGGAAAGTTGTTATCAATTTTTTTAATTTTTTTAATTTTTTTTAAAAGGACGAGGGAAGAAGATAGTCATACCTTTTAAGCGGCGGAGAATCTGAGGAATGCTCTCACAATCAAAATCAAAAAGACTCGAGTGGAAATGGTACTTATCAAAACGGGAGTGATGACAAATGTATGTTGTGAAATACGATGAAACCAGAGGGTGACACGTCAATTATATTGCATGTACTGCAACGGTCTTACGTGTATGTGATAAGATGTTTATCTTACCGACCATTTTATTGTACGCATAATCTATTTTTTATTTTAAAATAATTTCAAAAAGGCTTATTTTAGAAAATTTATAATTAATATGATTAATCGGAAATTATTTTTTTCTAGACCGACTAACTATTAGATCAATTATGAAAAATCTCATTTCAATATTTTTGAGAATTAAATTATATTTATTTATACATTGCTATACATTTTAAAAGTTTTTATAATTTATACAAACCACGTTGAAATAAATAAAAAAAATTAAATCATCTCATTAATTGCATCAACTATAAAAATGACCGTCTAACTGTTAGTTGGTCTAAATCAAAACTTTGTATTAGTAATATGATTCGATATTTATTTTTATTTATTAATTACAACGAGATATCTAATTTAAAAAAACCCATCATATAAATAATTATAATGCAAATTTTAAAATTATAAAAGATTTATGATGATTGTTCTAACGGTAAATCAGTAATATGTGAACTTTACACATAATTTTAGTTCTAATAATTTAATTCAGCTAACTAATATGGTGTATAGCTTTACAAAAAATTATTAATTTTTATATTATTATAATGGCATAAAGCATGTCTCTTGAAATACAGTATTTTCATCAGTTTTAATAAAAATTAAAGTTTAAACGGTAAATTAGAAGAAATCAAGATAAATTTTTTGAATTGTATTAATCAGTTCATAAACTTAAAACTACTGCAAATTGCATAATTAATTTTTAATATTGCAATTATTATTTTTTTCAAAATTCTAATTCAACCCTGTCTATCCATATATATATATGGAAAATGATTTTTCCAATTATGTTAAAATCACCTGGAACATGTTTGGAGTTATTATGAAAATTATTAATTATTTTAAATTGTCCTTCACTTGAGCGAGGATGAAGTTGACATGTATACTTTTTTTTTCACCACAATATATATACAAATAGAAAATTTTATACCTAATATGTCTATACTCATACCATTTAATATTTTTTTAATTAAAAGAGTGTTTTTATATTTTAAAATAATGTTTATTTAATAAAATCATTTATATATAAATTAAATATTTTTTATAATATCAAGTGTTATTTAAATTTATTAATAATCTAAATGAGTGTGATATATTGATATATTTAATAATTTATTAATTTTATTAAAAATAGAAAGAGTAGAGTGACAACTCTAAATTATATACTCCATGTATTATTATAATGTAAAATTAAGCCTAACTCATACTTTTCACAATATCAAATGTTATATAGATTGTGGTTATACATGTATTTTATTCTATTATCAGATTTTGTTTTTCCATTTAAGTACTTCTATATGATTGGTTGCCATTTGAATGCAATTCCAATTTGATAGGAGTGATCGGCTGGGCACCACAAATTTGATAAAGATCTTGAAGTAGAGATAAAAGTTTGCATAATTGAAACAGTTTTCACTTTATTTGTTATATACTTTTTTTATTTAGAATATTATATATGCTCAAGTTCAACTGAAGAGGTAGGATTTAAATTTCTTTCAGATAAAAAATATAATAAAAAATAATTAGAAATTAAATTAAGAATTAAGGAGCATTATAATATATTGATTTTAATTTTCTCAAAAAATGAAAATATAGAAAATGATATGGCATATAAAATTTCTTTTGAGCACTACTGCATGAACCCTCTATAGCACCGGTATTTTGGTACATAGGCACCGTATTTCGGGTCCCCGGACTACCGTGCCTAAGTATGGTGGTGCTGAAACGTAGTTACAAAGGCTCCGGTAGTGTACACTAGTGCTGGAATATGGATTCCGGCACCGCTGTACATACCAGTGCCAAAAATCTACATTCCAACACCTCTCTTCTTAAGCATCAGTCAAAATACCGGTGCCTATGCTCGTTTGTACTGGGGTTCAAATATAGGTGATCAATAAAAAAATCCAGCCTGTGAGAATAAACTCACCGGTCGGAATATGAAACTCAGACATTCGGGAAGAACAATAGGACGAACAAAACACAAAATAACCAGAATTTCATGTAAGAAAATTGAAAAATTCATGAGCACGACTTTAAAATTCATTACATATGTATGAAAATACATAACAACCCACAATTCAATGAACTGTTCTTCGGCAGTTCATTGATTGGATGCATTGGGAGTTCACCATCAAGGATTCGAGCACTCTTCACTACTTTCTTGGTTTGGAACTTACACCTGCTTTATCGGGTTGACTTCTCGATCAAGCAAAGTACGCCGAGTATATTCTAACTCGTGTTGGGATATTTGATGCTGCTCCAGTTTCTACTCCGTTTGTTTCAGGCTCGCAGCTTCACCAGCCCTCAGTTCCGGAATCCAACACTTTATCACTCTTTCATCAAGGCTTTTCAGTACCTGACGATTACCTGTCTTGATTTGACTTTTGCAGTCATTATGGTAAGTCAGTATGTTCAGGACCCCCATGAATATCATTTTGTTGCGACCATTCGGATTCTTTGATATGTTCGAGGTACCCTGCATTTCAGTCTTACTTTTCGATCTACCAGTTTTCCTGAGGTTTTGGGTTATTTTAATGCTGATTGAGCATGTTGTCTTGAGATTGGTCAATCCACATATAGCTATGTTGTGTTTCTTGGTGGAAACCTTGTTTCCCGGAGTGCCAAGAAACAGTTTGCTGTCTCTCGTTCTAACACGGAATCTGAGTATCGGCCCTCGTCAGCACGACTTTAGAAGTTGTTTGGATGACTCATCTTCTACGAGATCTTGGTGTTCCGCTCTTTGGTTCTCCACTGCTATTTTGAGACAATAGTAGTGCCATATTCTTGGCCTAGAATCCAATTTCTCACAAGCGGGTAAAGTACATCGATATCGACTGTCATTTTGATCGGGTGTTAGTTTCCTCTGGCAAGCTGCGTGTTGCTCATGCTTCTACCTTTTTTCATATTACGAACATTTTCACCAAGGGTCTCTCTCATCCGCTATTTGAGTTCTTCAGATCCAATTTTTGCGCCTTTGAGCATCCCATGTTTCGCTTGCAGGGAGGGGGGAGGGGTGTTAGATACAGTCAATTAGATGACTAGATTAGAGTTATTTCAATACTATGATTCCTTATGTAATTCTACTCTATTTATTATTTCTTGTAATACAGAATTCATCATGGGAAATCATTCTTCTTCAAAACATAGAGAGAGTACTAAAACATACAACTAACAGAAGAACCTAAAAACCTAAGCAAACAATTCAAAAAAATACAAATAAATGCACAAAGGCATAAACACAAAAACATATCGAAACCTATGAACGTACTGAAAACATTAAACTAACAAAGGTAAACACAATATGTGAAAACAACACAAAAACAAAAGCGCTACCATTCAAACTCCCATAATATAGAACAACCAACATACTCATGAAACACAATTGAATAAAACATAAAAAAACTAACTCAACCACAAAGACATACAAAAGCCTTCCTTAAGCACAAACCTCATGATGAATAATATCTACTCCATTCAAATTCCGAAGAAATTGAACTCGACATGCATCATATTGAAAACGGAGAAAAGATGAAGTAAATTTCCGAGAGCTTCTCTAGAGACTCTTTGGTGCTGGGCAGAGAAGATCTCCCCAACCTCCTGCAGTTTGACAATGGGCAAGGAAGAAGAAAAGAGGCGGAGGATCAGAGCAGAGCGGTAATCTTGAAAAAAGTAATCTTGTTCTCATGAGGAAAATATGTTTGTTAGGAAAGAATGAAATAGGCCATTAATAAAATTGAGTCTATCTATTGAAAATTTGGTTTTCCATAAGCTATGGAAAGATAACAGATGCAAGGATCATTTTAAGACAAAGGGTTGAAAAATCTGCGGGTCCGAAAAAATTAAAATTCTGGTCGAATTCGAGTTATAAGATATTTTGATAATCTCAGGCGTCTGTTTAAGCTAAAACAACCATTGGGTAATATCATAAATATCACGCACCGATGCATTTAAATATTTACACACTTCATCAGGCCGGTTTTAAAGGGGGTCTAACGTGTACGTGGGAACCGACCTTCAGAGTATTTCCAATGCAGACTTCTCTTTGGTAAACTTCTATTCCATGTAGGATTTATTGACCCCCAACCCTAGACTTTATCTCCAACCCAGGAGTCAAAGATGAGGGTCAATATTAAGTGGCAAAAATATTTAGTCACCCGTCGAAGTGAACTTCTATTCTTATAAGGTAAAATTGATGGCCGCAATTTGCCAAATCAGCCAAAAAATTGAGCGGGTTATTCGCATTTTGTTGTTTGGCAGATTATACACTGCTCTATCTTTTGTTCCTGTAGTTTTGTTTTTTAAAATTTCCCAATTGTATCCACGAGAAGTAGGATTTTCTTCTCCTTGAAATAGGATTTCACTTGTGTATTCCTTGAATATGGATTTCAGTGCTTTGACTGCGCCTGTTATTGAAATTGAGTTGACCCTAATAAACTTTCATTGCTGATATATGTGACTTTCAGATGCATATTCACAATATCGACGCCGTACACAGGTTTGCAGGTTCGTGAAGCATGTTTGGAATCGATGTAATCAGCTTCGATCCCTTTTCATTTTCGATGCTTGAGGTACCAAAGTCGATACCTACAGTAATTTTTTATTACTTTATCTTTTCTGGTTTTTTTTCTTTGACCTGCTTAGGTTTACTGAAGAATTTCGAAATTGTACATTATTGTGGTTGATAGAACTTTCTTTCAAGAATTTATTTGTGATGAATTTGTTGTGAAAATATCAGAACTCATGGCTTTGAGTTTACTCTCTTAAAAATATTTGTTGTGGATTTTTTGTGTGATGAAATGTAGCTTATTTGTTGCACAGTGCATGATTTGAAATGGAATGATTCAGTGGTTGCAGGTTAATGATTCTATAGTTGATGGATGATTATTGCTTCAACTGTTTTAATGCTCTGTTTCAACAGTTTTAATGCTATGTAATTGTTCAAGGTGTTCTATGAAGCAAAAAATGCAAAAGTAGATTAAGGTTGGATTTAATGACTGGGAATTCTTAGCCTCAAAGTCAAGATGAACATTAATCTGGTGAAAATTAGGTTCATGCGTTTTCAATTTGCCATGAAATGTACATGTACAAATACGCATGTTTTGCGTATTTGTCATCAAGCAGACTTGTATGAATATGCACAAATTTGACAATGTTAGAACCAATCAGTTAGATGATTATATTTGATTTTATCTTGTTAAATAGTTTAGAGTTATATTAGCACTAGTCAACTTTTATGATTTGTACTCTATTTATTCTCTTTCTCATCAATAATAATTACTACGGGAAATATCTTCTATCATGGTATAAGAGCAAACCTGGTCCAAAACTTTCCAAAATTTTAAACCTTTTTTTTTCTTTTTCAACCGACGACCACCCTCTCTTCCTTTTGGCCGATCGTTTCTTCATCCCCTCCCCTCTCTTCGAGGCTAAATTTACAGGCGTCTCTAAGCTTTCATCATGGCTGAAGAAAGACTCTCATACAGTACCTTGCTTCACATGATGACGATCAAGCTTTCGTCATCAAATTTTCTCTTGTGGAAGCATCAAATTGGCTATATTCTCAAGCCTCAGAAGCTGCTTGAATTTCTTGATGGATCACGATCTTGCCCGACTCTGCCTCCTCTTCAGCCGGCAGGCTCCTCCTCCACTCTCACATTCACGGCGGCGGTCTCCTCCCCCTCCAGTGGTGCCATCAAAACTGATTTGATGGGTGGCATATCAAAAGGCAAAGGTAGAATGTGATCAATGGATAGATGAAGATCAGCGTGTCTGCAATCTTCTTTTTTCTTCTATGGCACCAAAAGCATTAGCAGAGATTCCAGATTGTTCCACTTCTAAATAAATCTAGGATAATGTTTTGGCAATATTTCATGACAACGGTGCCTCCACTATTCTGCGTCTGCGTGCTGATGTTCATGGTATACGCAAGACTGGTACAGTACCCGAACTCTATCTTAAATTTAAAGAAAATTTTGAGAAATTGGCTACAATGGGTTCTCCTTTTAGTAATGATGATCATATTATTGGTTCTTGACTGCCCTTGGTACTGAATTTAAATATTTTTCTGCACCATTGATTAATTCTTTGCCTACTCCATTACATGCCGATGTTTCATCCCGTGACAAACACCACGAGGCCTTTTTGAAGAATTTATATGGAAAATCATAACCAGCCATCAGACCTTCCGCGTTCACAGTAGGTGAGAACCCCTCGGCCGGCCATGTGTGGGATCACGGACCAGCGAGGGTCGGCGGCACGTACGGTTCACGCGCCTCCATGTGTGGCCGATTTGGAGGTCGGTGCGGCGGAAAGTCCGTTGTTAGGCAGTTCTCAGCTGATTCTGGTTGCAGGCAGCTGCACTTCACATGATGTGGTCATCCTGGTCCTTATGCTGCTACTTGTTACAGGATGTTGGCACTGAATCGTTCTCAGGGTCATCGTACATAATCTACTCATCTGGCTGAAATTTTTTAGTTATCCATGCAGTTAGAGTCTTCCACTCGCACCTCAGATTGGTACATTGATTCCATTGCCTCCAGTCATATGGGTCATCTGCTTCTAGTTTGGAGACTGTGACTCTTTATTCTGGTAATTCTCATGTCTCTGTTCGTAATGGTGTCTTTATTCGGATTTCTCATGTTGGTGACTCTAAGATTTCTGATGATTTATATTTATTTGATGTTCTTGTTATTCCTGAGATTACTAAGAACTTGTTGTCTATTAGTAAACTCACAAGAGATTTAAATGTTTGTGTCACTTTTGATGATCGGCATTTTGTTATTCAAAACAAAGTTTCCAAGGCAATTGTGGGCAGAGGCTACAATAAAGGTGGTCTTTACGTGTTGATAAGAGGCGAGGAAGGTATATTTCTCATTTACAGCAAATAAAAGGACGTGCATCTTACGAGCTTTGGCATGCTTGCTTGGGTCATGCACCTACAACAGTCATTTCATGTTTGCAGAAGTATGGTTTACTTTCAATTTTGCTTTGTTGCCTAAACCGCAGACCCGTGCCTCTTATGTTATGTCTAGAGGTCATTAGTTGGCCTTTGTTTAGAACCATAAACGTGTTGTGCACATACTTGATTTGATTCATTATGACTTGTGAGACCCTTTCCCTGTTTTATCGACGAATGGTTTTTCATACTATGCCTTATTTATGGATGATCTTTCTCGATTCACTTGGCTTTTCTACTTCTTCGTAAGTCCAATTTCATTGATACTTATTTCCAGTTTGAGTCATTGGTTGAGAACCAGTTTGAGTCCAAAATTAAGGTTTTTAGAGTGATGGCGGTACGGAGTTTCTGAACACTCTTCTACAATCTCATTTTGCCACTAAGGGCATCCATCACCAGATTTCATCTCCCTATACGCCGGAATAGAATGGTGCGCAGAGCACAAACACAGACATGTCATAGAGATGGGTCTGATTATGTTGTTCCATTCGCATCTGCCCCTTTCTCACTGGGACAATCCCTTTGCCACTGCTACCTACACGATCAACCGATTACCTACTTTTGTTCTTCATGGAGCTTCTCCTTATCAGCTTCTCTACGGTCACGACCCTATATATTCAAATTTTCATCCATCCGAGTGTCAATTTTTCCTTTTGTACGCCCTTACTCTGGGCACAAGTTGGCTCCCTGTAATATAACTTGTGTTTTTCTTGGCTATATCACCCAGTACAAGGGTTTTCGGTGCTTTGATTCATCCGCTAGCAAGGTTTATATCACTCGATGTGCTCGCTTCGATCAGACATACTTTCCTTTTGCTACCTCCACTACTTCGGTCTTCGGCTCTCTTCCATCCACACTTGATGTTTTGGAATTTATTGATCCTGATGGTGAGTCCACACCTCTTCCGCCCGCCCGAGTGGTTTCCTTGCTGCCATGTATTGCATGCACCAACCCGGACACACTATCTCGGCAGTTAGTCCCACGACCACCAGTTCCAGTTCTTTCACCGATGTCATCGACTGTCCACTCTCCGGTCAACTTGGCTTCTCCAGTTTCTTCAACATGCTTGTCTTCAGTAGCATCGTGGGACTCCACTCCTTCGAAGTCTCTCCTTCGGCCATGTACGCATCAGATGGCTACTAGGTCAGCTATTGGGGCCATACAGCGCAGGGATTACTTAGACATTATTTCTTACTGTCTCATTGTTGCTTTACTCTCTCAGTCCAAGCACGCTGATACATCACTGACCTTAAGGATCCGACTTGGGTTTATGCCATGGATAATGAGATGGCATCCCTTCATGGTCAGCGTACTTGGGACTTGGTGCCTTGCTCTTTGGACGCTAACATTGTTGGCTCCAAATGGGTCTATCGGCTCAAGTATCGACCAAATGGCACTATTGAGCATCACAAGGCCAAAATTGTGGCGCAAGGTTTCTCCCAGATTCCAAGATTTGATTTTGACCACATTTTAAGTCCTGTGGTCAAAGCCTTCACTGTTCAGACAGTTATTTCCATTGCACCGTGCGCGCCTTGCCGCTTCATTAGCTAGATGTTAAGAATGTCTTTCTTAATGGTGTTCTCGATTCTACGGTCTTCATGAAGCAACCAGTTGATTACAGGGATCCTATTCATCCATATAATGCTTGTCGCTTGTGAAAGGCCATTTATGGACTTAAGCAAGCTCCACGTGCATGATTCCAGCACTTCAGCACTTATTTGACTTAGATTTGTTTTCAGTGCAGCTCTGTCGACACATCCTTGTTTGTCCTTTCGAGGGGTTCCTCGTTTATCTATCTTCTGGTGTATGTGGATGAAATCATTCTCACAGGGAACGAATCGACTCTTCTTCGCAAGTTTATTGATCAGACGCACCGTGAGTTTGCGATTAAGGACCTTGGCGCTCTTGTTACTTATTTGGCCTTGAAGTTTCACCCACTTCATCAGGTTTACTTCTTGGTCAGGAAAAATATGCTCGAGACATTTTGACTCATGCAGGGATGTCAGATACTTCACCGGTATCTACTCCATTTGAGCCAGGTTCTCAGTTGCACAGTTATACCAGTCCTCCATTTCGGAATCAAACTTTGTATTGTTCGTTAGTTGGAGCCCTTAAATATTTAACCATCACCCGTCTAGACATGGCCTTCTCAGTCAACAGAGTTAGTCAGTATCTTCAGGACCCTAGAAATGATCACTTTTTGGTAGTTACACTGATTATGTGCTATGTTCGAGGTACCCTTCATTTTGGTCTCACATTTCATTCTGCCAGTTCTCTTGAGGTGTTGGGTATTCTGATGTTGACTGGACTCGTTGTCTGGAGACTCATCGGACTACTTATGGATATGTTGTCTTTCTTGGTGAGAATCTTGTTTTATGGAGTGCTAAGAAATAGCCCAATGTCTTTCGTTCCAGTACTAAATCTGAGTATCGAGCTGTAGCCAACACTGCTTCAAAAGTTCTTTGACTTGCACATTTTTTTCTTCCCTTGTCTGGTTTTCTGTTGCTGTTATGTGACAATAGTAGCGCTATCTTCTTGGCTCAAAATCCAGTGGCTCACAAATGGGCGAAGCACATTGACATCGACTATCATTTTGTTCGCGAATTGGTGGCTTCCGAAAAGCTTCGAGTTGCGCATATACCCACTATTCTCAAAATAGTGGACATCTTCACCAAGGGGCTTTCTCGTCCACTGTTCGAGTTCTTAAGATCCAAGCTGTGTGTAGGCAAACATCCAACGATTCACTTGAAAAGGGTGTTAGAATCAATCAGTTAGATGATTAGATATGATTTTATCTTGTTGATTAGTTTAGAGTTGTATTATGACTAGCCTACCTTTATGCTTTATACTCTGTTTATTCTCTTCCGGATCAATAATAATTATTAATAGAAATATGTTCTATCAGACATTAGGATTAGTTTATGTCAATTTTTTTGGGAACACAACAAACATTATGAGGTGCTTCAGGAACCCTTAAAATAAACTAATATACTCAGTTTTAAAATAATCACTTTAGCTATAGAGTTTCTTCAAATTTTGGTTTTTTGATCAATACTTATGTTCTTTGATAGGATATTAAGGAATAAGAAATATTCTGTGAATATTACTTGGAATTGTAATTAGATTAAATTTCTTATTCTGTATAGGTCTTTGTAATTCTATATAATGTAACTCAGAGCATGAATACAAAGACACATCATTATTGCTCTTATTTTCTACATGGTATTAGAGTGTAAAATTCTAAAACCAGAGACCCTACATTTTTTATTTTTTATTTTCTGTAAACGCAGCTGCCATCGTCCGCATGTGACCTCCACACACTGCTGATCCAAGCTGACTTTTCTCCTTTAACCAAAACAAATCGACGCGGGTTTACCATCACCAGCCCACCGCCGATATTCACTCAGCTACTTTTCGACCAGCAACCAGCTCTGCTTCAGTTTTCAGCGCCAACAAACCTGATTTTTTGCATCTCCAATTTTCGGCGAACCAGGGTTTACTCAGTTTTATCCTATTCCCAAAGGCGTCAAACCATCCGACGAGTATGTTGCACCAGTCTCCGTCGACATCCTCTTTTGGCAAGGACGTTTGCTTCAGTTTTCGGCATTATCCTTCCTGCATAAGTTTCCAATGAGGACGTTCGCTCAGGATGGTAAGCCATGTGTGACTAACAAGATGCGCGTGAAGTCACACGCATTTGAAGCAGACGCGCTCCTTCCCTCTAGAAGTGTGTGGAAACAGGGGCTGTTGCACAAAAGCGTGCACTCCTCCCTTGGTTTCTGCGTGTAGATTTGTTTATTTTATTTATTTATTTTATTAAACAAAATAAATAAATTCTTTTATGGCTCTTTTCGCCATCGCTGTTACTTCACAGCCAGGATTTGCAGCTTCGACCTCCGGCTCCCTTGCCCGATCTGATTTTGGCCCTTCTCTGTGTGATGACCAATGGAGTATGGCCCTTAATTGATTTACTCAGTTAAATTACCCCTCTGACCATGGGTCAGGTAAGTCTACTTTACCTTGGATTCTCGATTCGGGAGCCTCATATCACATGACTGGTGACAAATGATCTCTTACTAATATTACTGCTACTATCGATACTGTTAATGTGCTACTACCTGATGGATATGTGTCGTATGCAACACATTATGGTTCTATACACTTTGGAGATACTACCCTTACTCATGTGCTTTATGTACCTACTATAAAATTTCATTTTTTTTATCGTGCTATAGATTGTTATCTGCCTTACAATGTCTAGCTTTGTTTACTTAAATTTATTGTATTTTATAGAAAATCGGTACGAGGACTGTGATTGGAGTGGGTGAACACCAGGGGGATTTATTGTCTTCGTATGCTGGATACACGTGCTCATTCTCATATCTCGCAGTCATTTCTGACAGTTTCTACAGTTTCTACATATGATTATGGCATCAACATCTTGGTCATCCATCCCCTACGGTGTTGTCTTCAGTTTCTACTCTTGATTTTATCACAAATAATACTTCTATGCCTTGCTCTGTGTCACATAGGGCAAAACAGACTAGACATAGTTTCTCTTTGAGCTCTTCGAATGCTAGTTCTTTGATTGAATTGATTCATTGTGATATTTGGGGGCCTTATCGCACACCATCTTCTAGGGGTGCATTTTATTTTTTCACTATAGTTGATGATTATTCCCGAGCTGTTTGGGTCTATTTATTAGTGGCTAAGTCTGATGTAGCCTCCAGATTTAGGGGCTAAGTCTGTCATGTCCGTGCTGATAATGGTACAAATTGTTTTCCTTTGAGATCATACTTTGCTGAATCTAGGATCATTTTCGAGACATCTATGGTTGATACACCACATCAGAATAGCCGTGTGGAACCAAGCATCGTCATTTGTTAAATGTGGCTCGTGTTTTGCGTTTTCAATCTAATCTGCCTATTGATTTTTGGGGAGAATGTGTTCTGACTCCTGCTTATCTGATTAACCAGACACCTACGAAGCAACTCAATGGTCACACACCATTTGAGTTACTCTTTGGACGTACTCCAAGCTAAAAGCTTCTGAAAGTTTGTGGTTGCTTGAGTTATGCCTCCTACATTCCCGGATATCATGACAAGTTTGCTCCAAGGAGTCGACGATGTGTTTTGCTTGGGTATCTTGTTGGCGAGAAATGATATTGCCTTTATGATTTGGAATCTAGTACCTTCTTCAACAGTCGGGATGCTAATTTTTATGAAGACTAGTTTTCGTATGATGTGCCATATTCTCCTCCACCATCGCCGATGCCAGACATCATCCCCACTCCCGGACACTTCACTGCCACCAGAATACCCACCGTCGCCAGAGTACCCGTCACAGCCGATGATCCCTGATAAATATCGTTTGCCTGCTTTGCAGTCGATCGACCCAATCCCAGACACACTGCATGTGTAGCCGACATCCACAGCGCCCGCATTTCACGCGCCGCCGGTCCCTGGTCACCACACTCCTCCTGCGCCACCTGAAGATATGCCAACATCACCATCTTCCTCCTACTTCTCCTCCACAGCCTGCCTCGCCGGTTCAATCTCCTATGCCACCTCGTACAACCAAGCTGCCTTCTGTACGACACAATGTTTGAGATTGTCGACCTCCTAAATATTTGGAAGACTATGTCTGATCCGTTGCTGATATCAATGCCCCCTTACGGCTACGATCACACATGCGTTGTCACAATCCTCACGTGTTCTATGTCATTTAACCGATTTTGAAAAATTGCGATTAATTTTCTAGTACACATTCTAGATTTTTTTGTGCAGTAACTTCTAGTGAAGATCCCACCACTTATTCTGAGGCATCAAAGAATGCTCATTGGCATGATTCTATGGCCGAAGAGATTAATGCTCTTAAGAGAAATCATAGGTGGACCTTAACTCATCTACCTCTGGATAAGATTGCAATTGGATGTACATGGGTGTATCGTACCAAGTTCAAATCTGATGGTACTATTGAACGTCACAAAGCTCGTCTAGTCATTCTTAGAAATTGTCAGAAGGAAGGAATTGCTTATACTAAAATATTTGCGCCTGTTGTAAAAATGAGTTTGGTTCGTCTATTTTTATCAATTGCAGTCATCTGTGGTTGGGAACTTCATCAGTTTGGTGATTTACACGAAGAGATGTTTACGTGCCCTCCATCGGGCTATCCTGCGCCCACTGGCCAAGTATATCGCCTTCAGAAATCTCTTTATGGTCTTCGACAAGCTCCTTGCAATTGGTTTTCCAAGTTGGCTCAGACTTTACGAGCATTTGTTCTTTTACTCATGGCTCAGTTTCTTTACATATAAGTGTCTACGTGGATGATTTGGTCATTGCCGGTAGTTCTTTGTCGCTCATCTATGAATTCATGAATTACTTGAGCTCTTCTTTTCACATGAAGGATCTTGGTACACTTCAATATTTATTAGGTATAGAGATTGCTAGAAGACCGGATGGGATATTTCTTTCACAACGGAAATATGCCTTGGATATCTTATCTGATACAGGTTTATCGACTTCTAAGCCAGCTGATTTCCCTATGGAGCAACAACATGATCTTGCGAAAGTTGAAGGTCCTCTTTATGATGATCCTGAACAGTATTGGCGCCTAGCTGGTCACCTCATTTATCTAATTATCACTCGTCCTGAGCTCATTTACTCAGTTCATACACTTGCTTAGTTTATGAAGGTTCCTTGTGTTCCTCACTGGCAAGCTACTATTCTAGTTCTTCACTACTTGAGGATTCATTCTGGTCAAGGTTTATTTCTCTCTTCACAAAGTTCGTTATAGTTAACTGCTTATTGTGATTTTGATTGGGCTGCATGTTCTATTACACGACGCTCTCATTCTGGGTACTTTGTGACAATTGGTGATTCTCCGGTTTTATGGAAGACCAAGAAGAAACCCACATTTTCTCGTTCTTCTGTTCAAGTGAAGTATCGTGCTATGGTTGTTACTTGTTGTGGCTTAAGTTTTTGCTTAGGAAATTAGGTGTTATGCATTGCGGAAAATCCAGTATTCCATTAACGTACGAAGCAAATAGAGGTTGATTGGCATTTCATCATTGATCCTGTACAGTCTGGTGCTTTTTTTACTCATCATATCTGCATGACTGATCAACCTGCGGACTTGTTCACCAAAGCTCTTGGATGGAATCAGTTTCATTCATTACTTGGCATGTTGGGCATTTGTGATCTCCGTGCTCCAACTTGAGGAGGAGTATTAAGGAACAAGCAATATTATGTGATTATCACTTGGAATTGTAATTAGATTAGATTTATTTTTCTGTATAGATCTTTGTAATTCTATATAATGTAAGTCAGAGCATGAATACAAAAACACATCATGATTGCCCTTGTTTTCTACATAAGAAGATTTTTATCCCATCACTTTGTTTTTTGAGTATATAGGTTCTAGACATTTCTTTGTTCTTTTGGAATCTTTTAAGTAAGGAATCTTTTGGATCTGATAACCTGAAGAGCTCTCAAGTCGAATTGTTTTGTTTTTGTACCCTCTTAGGGCATTTATAGTTGCTCAAATCTTAGACTTGAACATTAGTCTGCATCTTATAGATCGGATAATTACAGTAGGGTTGTAAGATATATGATGTGTTGGGCCACTGTTCTGAATCAAGCTTAGTTTATTTTTTTTATTTATTTATAAAAGAAAACACTTTCCTATTACATTTTACTCCCTTTGATTCATTTGTAAGCATATTTTAGCTTAACAAGTGGAATTTGTAAGCATATTTTAGAACCATTTATTATGTATTTCCATCCGGGTGTATCTGAGTTTGCTAGTCCTAATTGTACTGATGCAATGTATTTGTAAGTGAGAGTTGAGACAAGCTCACACTAGTTTTCCCACATTCTTTGTTGTTCGCAGATCTTGCATGGTGAATTAAAATGATAAATGCCTAATTCGGTCAGGAGTTTAGTAGTGATAGATGCCTGGCTTGCTCAGTAGCTTATTAGTGCAATGGACTGTTTTATAGGTTGTCTTCAATTCCATAAAGGTTACGGATTCCGCAGAGTTTCTAACTATTTTCTTAACCAAACATTACAATCGGGAGGTTGAAGGCTTCAAAATATGATTGACCTTAACAAATTGATAGATTGATGAATACGATAGAAAAATAGATCGACGAAATTCTTTTTCAATTGAGGATAATGGTGTTGTATGTTTTTACTGAGAAAGAGTTTATTTAGCCGCCAAATAACTATGGTACACATCAGATAAAAGTTACCTATCTGGCGGTTGCATTGGAGAAAGGTTCTAAAAAATGCCAACAGTCAAAAGTTTCAATGCCATGACATACTTAACGTGAATGAAAAGACCAATAAAAACTTAATATGTGAACCGGATAAATAGGGAAGACCCCCTATGCATTGAAGATGCTCTTAAGGCTTCCATCAGAGTCACGTTCAATGTCCACAAACTTCTCTATTCGATTATCATTACGGAATGCCGATTCTTCATTCATAAGGATTATAGAAACATCGAAAACATGCACCCAAAAAGGAACTGAATCGAACGAGATGCGAGAGGCAACCGAGCAAAACAGTAAAAAATTATCAAAAAACCATTGCCAGGTATCCAAAACCCGAGGCTTATCTGCACCGTTTCCAAATTTATAGAAGAATACATTATCACCAAGAGACATAACTTTCACCTGACCCTGAGGATTCCATAGTTGCCGTAATAACTTAAAAACTACTTCAAGGAGGATGCACTTAGGAGCCAAGATCTTCCCAATAGTTGAAGAATCAAATTCGTCAATATCGTCAATATCGTCGTGCAGTTCAATCATGGAAAGAGTACTTAATTAATCCTCAGTCAAAGTTAGGCTTCCCCATAACTTTTTAAGATTTGAAATAGATTTCATGAAAAAGAAAAATATGGAACTATAAATTTTTATTGTTTCAAAAAAGGAAAAGAAAAACATTTACGCAGATGGAAAAGATAGTGGGAATCGGACTTGCTGGGCAAAGAAGATCGCCATCGCAAACCGTAGGGAGACCGTGGAGACGAAACGTCACAAAACGACTCTTAGAATATTAAGGATCTTTTTTGTCTTGAGTATTAGATGTAACTGTACATGCCAACATAAGTTTTTAACAACCCTTTATTTTAATTTTTTGTTTGGTTTTTTATCTATTATCTGAGGGTGGTTTAGGTGAAATCCAAGTCGAAATCATTTAACCAATTGACTTTCGGCATTTCCAACCAAAGGGTTACAATTGGATTAGTAGATCATGGCCTGTCTGGATGTTTGGTCATTCAGACCATTTCACCATTTATTCAAATATTCTCCATATTCAAATTAAAGACAGTTCCAACATGGGTTGTTAATCCTGTGTGAAAAAACTTATTTTACCGTTTTAACTTAACTAGTCATCCTATGTTACAATATAATCTAACTTAATCAAGTATGTAAAGTAAATAAACACGAGACACACAACTTGGTTACGCAGTTCGGTGAAATCCACCGACGTCTGCGGGGCTTGGCCCAGTTCAGAATAAATTCACTAATCAGAGATACAGTACAAAGTACACCATACAACTATACTTATCTTCTAATTACAATGTGTAGATTTTCAAGCTCCCCTTGCTACCGATCCGCCTTGATCAGACTCCCTCTGACCTCAAAACTCGTCGACGTTGGATCTCCTGATCCAGAGGAATTAAGGTTTAAGTTCTGAACTTTAGCACACAGGTCGTGTATATTGGAATATGAAAATTCTGGCTCTCGCAAAGCTTATCGAAAGATAGAAATATGAATGCAGATCTTCTCACTTTAAATCGTTACTTTACAGTCATATAATGTCCTTCATTTATAGTCCATTACAGATCAGAATAGCCCCATAATTATCTCCATAATATTCCTATTCCTTATATGCTTTTGAAGCATGTCTAAATCCCATAAATAAAGGGATTTACCTTATCTCAACTATCCCGTAATATTCCATTAATCAAATTCCATAAATAAAGGGATTTTCCATCTGAGTCTTCTCTTCTTCAGCTTCACAGGTAGCAATCTGTATAGCAATTTCACCCAATCTTGCATTCATACCATCTAGTCTTGATTGCTTATCTCCTTAACCCGAACTAGACTCACCAGCGTTGGGCTTCCAAGGTAAGTCAAGCACTTGCCTTAGACCAAAAGTCTTCTTGTTCGGTTTCAGAGGCCCAGTCTCAATGATTTCATCTGTAGACTTAGCTTTGACACGCTCACTTCAAATTAGAGCTGAGATGATGCACGGGTATACCGATGCTTGTTTGCCTTAGGAGAGACTGCTTGATGAACGATTGCTTGATGTATGAGAAGACCTAGGTTCACCAGCCGCTGTGTTCCAATAGAGTACAACAACTTTGCCATTTCACGTGTCAGAGCAGTTGTGTTGGAGGATGACATCCAATAGTTGACAGCAACCTGATATAATCCAAAAAATCTTGAAGTCAGGCAAGACGCCTGAGAATAACCAGTGGCTGCCCATGCAGTCTTCAAACCACCAGAAATCTCTGTCAAAATCAATTCATCAGTGGCCTCCATTCCTTCATCAAACATACCTTCAAAATCTAGAATCTTCAGCCCCAACAACTTATTTATCCTGTCAACCGAGAAGTTGACAACCTTTCCTATAACATATACCCTATTGTACCAGGGTGATCATTCCTCCAAATTCCTAGCCATTAAATTCGAATACACCTCACAGACAATCTGTTTGTTGTAATCTATGAATCCTGTAGCAACCTTCTTCATTTCCACTAATTTCGAAAATCTGAAAACCCACTGGGTTTGTATGCTGCCAAGTCTACATACCTCTCTTCTATCACCTTCTTTTGAGCAAAAATTTCTCCCATTTCTTCACAGTTTACGTCTTAATAAACCTCAGAGTAAGCTTCACTTACAGGAGGGGCAGGTAGTGCTGTTCTGGTCTTCTTCTTCCTCGGATATGGTTCAGCCACTTTGGCCCTCTTGGATTGCACTGAAGTCCCAGTCTCATCAATCTTCTTCTTTTCCTTCACTGTCTGAATGTTTTCATCCAGAACCTCGTCGCTAGAATAACCAATATCAGGACCTTGCTCTGCTTCCTGATGCTCAGAACTCTGTGTTCCAACATGGTGCATATGTGTTGGAACATAGTGAGTTCCTTCCTCAGTTCCAGCAGATTTATCAATGAGGTTTTCTCCCACTGTCTTCAATCTCTCGGGAACTTCAGCACCTGCATCCTCATGCATTCGAAAATCCTGCTCCTTCAAACCTTCCTCAGTAGAGTCTAAACTAGTTTCATTAACCTCCATATCCTCTGCTGATTGTTATGTTGGAACATACTCTTCATCAGCGTCATCATCACTATCATTAATCATAATAACTGGAGGATTCACAACCCTGAGTTCCTCAATCCTCCTTGAATATTCAAAATCAAATTTGATCAGCTTCATCTAATCAGTGGACTTCACAACCTTTAACCCTACAGCCTCTTCCTCTAAAATTTCTTCAATCTTCTCACAACATTTTCTCGGAATGTAGCTATAAACATGAAACATATCTCTACCCCTGTATTTCTTATACTCCCCTTTAAGC
>JAULKM010127094.1:0-20013 GCA_032355605.1 Rubia tinctorum | reverse complement strand
AGCTAGGTTTCAAACTTGCAGAGGAACACAACATCCCTATCCAGGATCTACAAGTGGAAACGGACTGCAAAATGGCATTAACAATTATAATGAATCCAGGAAAATGACCATGGTCTATATACCATGATTTGTTGGAATTGCAATTTGTATCTTATTCCTTAATCTTTGTATGCAGGGAATCGAATCAGCTTGTGGACATGCTTGCTAAAAGGTGCAGGGATAAAAAAAATGGAGGGGGAATGCGCTTATCAGGATCTGACCCCGATAGAAAAAGGACAACTTCTTCTGGATAAAGCTGAACTTCATAACTTCAGAGTAGATCAGCTAGTTAATAGAAGGTGCGGACAAGTTATTTTGCAACAAGTGGGCTAGTTAGTGTCTAGGGATCTTAGCTTACACAACAACTCAAATTGTCCAGTTACGTTCAAGCCTCCTTACTTTTTTTGCAAGACCACTAAAATGAATCTCGGCCAAGGTAATGTTCGACGCAGGGGGTTGAGTTCGTTACACTTGGAAGCGCTTCATATTAGGGGTTTTCTTTTTGCGAATCAATCTTCTTGATTCACTATAGTGACAGATAGTTTTCATTCAAGTTTTGAACGTTTTTTGTGTTACATGACGATTTACTTTTGTTTATAAAGTTTGGGGTGCCTATTAATCCCCCACCTAGGTGGTCTTAATTTTTTTTAAAAAGAACAAAATGTGTAGTAGCAATCTTCTTCAACTATCGACATATCAAACCTCACTATTTTCGACAATGCTTGTTAAAGAATCCTTCGCAACACAATTCACCCAACTAAAACAACAAATGAGGGAAATTATAATTACATTCATGAGAACATGTGAGTTGTATTCAATATACTTCGCAGCATTCTCGTACTGCTCTCAAGCCCAGGCGTATTTGCCATTTTTAATCAGCGAATTGCCTTCTTCTTTTGCCCAGTTGCTTCAGTCTTTTCTTCCATGTTCTTATAATTTCTTGTCCTGCAGATTTGGTCCAGACAAATATATTAACTACTGCATCGGTTATGCTAATCAATGACTGACAATCATACGATAACCCTCGACACTCACCTTGACGAAGGAGATCAGTTTCACTTCATAATGCAGCATGGAAAGCTAAGTAGCACCGATACGATTCTGGGTACGGGTACAGGATTCGATAAATTGAAAATTAGGGGGTACGGGTACAAAATGGGTACAATTATAAATATAAATAAAAAATATATATATTACTAATTAATTATTTTTGAATAAAAGATAATGTGATTTTATATTGTAAATAATTTGAAGTAAATAAAAACATCCAAATGTAGTTTAAACTTAATATTTATCACAATAATTAGCAAACATAGCTACCAACATTATCACTTTGTTGAGATTGAGAGCTCATAATTAACTACAAAATAGCAACAATAACAATCACCAAATCAGTGCACGTAAATGGGGTACAATGTATTTATATTTATAATTTACTGAACTCAATTTTTGTTATTTATATTTATAATTTAGATTTTTTATTCATATTTAATGGGGTACAATGTACCCCAAATCGTACCCGCATCTTGACCGTACCCTTGACCGTACCCGTACCCGGTCAAAGTACCCAAAAAGTCAACTCGTACCGGGTACGTCCCCAGACCGAATCCGTACCCGGTACGTATCCGATACGGATTCAATGAGCCAAATACCGTACCCGGGTATCAGAGATTGAAAGTCCAAGTGACTCATAAATGTTTGCCAAGGCATATCATAACCGCATCTTGAACTCAAAACACTTTCGGACACACAACGTTTCTTTGACCAAATTCACACCTTTCTTGCAAACACAACTGTAGCAAAATTTAGCTACAGTAAGCCATTGCATTACCTCGAAAGAGAAGCCAGAGCAAAAACATAATGGAAAATATAAACTCGATGAAATTTGAAGATCAAGAGACCTTTTCGGATTCAACCCCAATCCGCAAATGCACAACTTTTATTTCCACATTGTATGGACCCTTTACAGTTTTCTATAATCAAGAGTAATATTAAGACGTATATGTGTCACATTTGTAGTCTACCCACAGAGGATTTCCCCACATAGGTTCTCTATCTAACCCAAGGCACCTGTATGTGTCACATTTGTAGTCTACCCACCCAGGATTTTCCCACCTAGGTTCTCTATCTAACCTAAGGCACCTGTATGAATAATTTCTTACAAGATGACTATTATCTGCCAAGCAAAAAATAAGTGAACTTTGAGTCTTAACCTTGACTTATCAACCTTGAATTATGTGTAAATATAAACGTACCTGGTAAAAGTAAGAGAAAAGACACAAACCTTTTTGAATCGTACTGTAGAGAAGCAATGTCTTGTAAACTCCAAAGAAAATAAATCGGAACGTGTTCCATCAGATCTTATGTACTCCCTTTATGCTACTCTTTGTTTCTAATCGAATCCGAGCATGGTCATGTCATAAAGATCTACCTTAAACATACCTCTAAGCACCATTCACGTAGTTCTCCCAATTTTCAGTTCATTATAACTGAATGAGGCTCAAAACAAGTCAATTATCCTAATTATTAATAAAAAGATACAGTTCATATAAAGCACATACACAATGTCTCATTTTCAACCAAAACACATACCTAAAAAAACAGACAGGACAAACAACCTTTTAGGTTAACAAGCTCATTCAAGGTTCAAGGTGGCGCCTTCATTATCCTTTGACTTAACTTTTTTATCCTTGTTACAATGCGGCAGAATAGGCATGGCATTCAACATCAAATGACGACACCCAAGACCACAAACGAAAAACAACACAAACAAGAAAAGAATCAGAGTAATACAATCGAACCAATAAATTAGGAGGGGCAAAAGGGATGCTAAATCGAGGCCCTAAAATTGATGCAGCGCGAATAGGTGAACAATATGTAATGAAGACTTACAATAAGATTCAGAAGGAATGTACTATTCAAGAAGTAGATAAAACACACTCAATGAAACAACTTGTGAATTTTTACCTAACACCAATGTACCGATGTTTCTCTTTGCTTTGATCCTTCCCACGAGAAAGAGTGTAATGCTGGAATAAGATGTTAGGAAATAAGCAGCTGAAGATTTAAAATCACAGCAATACACGAGCACGGAACTGCAGAAAGATCTGTACATTGTACCTTTGGAAGTGTAATGCAAATTTATGCGGAAGATTCTTCATCCTCTTTTCCATTAACCAGCGTGCAACCAGACTTGCTAATACCCTTGATCAAGAAAATATATGTGTAGCCATCTGGATTGATGTGTTGACTAACCATCTCCTTTTACAGTTCTCTAGCTTCAACATTTCAGTGCAGAGCTAAAGGATTCCCTAGAATTTCCATCCCTGTAATGGCTATTGATCAATATTTTATGCGTGATCGTATCAGACAAAAGGATATGAAACAAATAAAGAATAGAGTGCATATTCCAGGTATGCTTATCCTGTGGATATCAAGCATTTCCTATGAATAAAGGTATGGAAATCAGCCTGCAACTTTATAACCACCATAATCTGAACAACCTGGATATAGTCACTCAATTTTACAACATATGGTGCATAGACTCAGTGAACTGAAAACAACAGCACCGAGATATTATTTGTGTCGGGAAGGTAAAAAATGCGGAATGCTTACAGAACCACCGAAAATGGCAAAAAGGTGCTTAAGCTATTGAATTATTCTCCCAAAAATATTGGTTAAAGGTATGTGCAGGGAAATTCGAAAATGGAATTTGATTGAAATTAAAAGGTTAGAGATTGATACAAAATATGGTTTACTTCCACAAGTAATTGGCTTCATTGACTTGAGTGGCAAGGACCTATATCTTCCCAGTATCATACCAGGAAGTTGGAGGATATCAGTAGCAGTGAAAGGTGCATATCATAATATATGGGTTATTTTAGCCGACTTAGAATAAATACTAAACGCGAAAACAAAATTATTGGAGAACCCAATTCACATGGAGTAAGATAAGGTCTAAAAAATTGGCCGACTTAGAACACATACTAAACGCGACTTAGAACATATATCAAACATGTTGCGTGCAATCCAAAACAATTGCAGTAAAGTAAATGCAAATTTGTTACAAAACCAGTAGAAACACAAAACAAATATTATTTAGTGTGAAAATAACTGAATGGAAATAGAATGTCTGGAAAATGTAGAATCGGGAATAAAAGGAGAAGCAAAAACATGAACTACAAAGGAGAAATTCATACAGATGCAGAGATATGGCGAAAGAGGAAAACGAGAGCAAGACACGTATGAGGGTACCTTACCTCGGTCGACACATCATCATATGCCAAAGAAAAGTGAGAGCGAGAAACAAAGAAAAGGCGACTGGTGTAGGTGGTGGTCATAGGGGAAGCAGGGAAGTTAAGGGGTGAACAATTGAGAGAGTGACCGTCTACCTTCGATCGTTTGTCCACCTGAGATAGCCGGTGTCATAATTCTACAATTTGGAAGAGGTAGAGACAACGAAGCAGGTGAAATGGTAGAATGTCAAAAGTGGGTTTTTACCGAGGGGAAATTGGGACAAATGAACCGCGACCGCCGACCGACACTCTGTGCAGTTTAGCCCAGATCTGTGGCGACAACCAACAAGTGAGTGGCAAATTGAATGCATCAATCCCAGAATATCCCCGTCACTTGTGACCAACTTAAAGTTTGGTTTATACCTAAACTCCAATAAGCAAAAATCCTAAATTTACAGGTGCAACAATGACCACCTAAGACAAACAAATGTCTGAACAAATTAAGAATTACATAAATGTGGTGCATTTGGGAATATTGATATGCTTACAGGAATAGAAGTGATGTCTCCAGTGCCGAAAACATTTATATGTCCCTCAAGTTCTCATCTACCATTAACCTTCCACAAACATCCAAGTTTTTTGTCCTATAAAACTTCCTGCGTGACTTGGGATCTTTAAAAATTAATACTGGCTAAAAGAATACAAATGAACATTCAAGTTTTCTGTACTTCCACGATCTTTTCGCAAAAGTCGGTTCAACCGTTTCCCACAAGGTCGGCCAAGAAATTTCCAAGTTCAAGGTACATAATCCTTTTTGGGAAAAACATTTGCCAATATAATGTTTACATGTGATAGACAAATTTGAAGCTTGGAAACTTGAGATTATTTTTAATATAAATCGTTGAAGATGATTTCCGGAGGCCTCCTTCTTGCTTACTTTGATCCCACCTTCTTGCTAACAACGGGAAAAAGGAGAAAATAATTAGAAAATGAACTTACACCTCTGATCAAACACCGTGTCCACAGAATAGAAATTACAGCAGATGAAACCATCTTTCCATCAACCGCTCAAACACCTAGTTTAGAAGAAATTACATATTAATGAAAATTGTTGCTACTCTTTCACTTAACAACATAAGTACATAACACTCAACAAATTATCAGATGAATTGAGGATGAAGCAGTTGGATAACCAACAACACGTTGAGTAAACCATTAAATCAAAGTGCCTGTTAGATATGTCGAGAGTCATTAATCTGCATATAGAAAGCAAGAACTGGGTAAGGTACAAAACAACAAAACTGCAATAGGTACGTGTATTAAATCAGATATAATGGATTAGAGTTAATTTCCTCAAACCCACACAGAAACACATATATCAGCATTACTTTCCGAAAGAAACTAAACCCCTAAATATGAGATCTACGAAAACTCTGCAAAAGTAGTAAAAAGAGTAAAAACCCTAACATCCGGTCTGAAAATCAAAGATGATAAAGGGAGGAACACAACTACAATTTTGGAGGCAGCACGATTTAGTAGTAAGAAAGAGTTAAAACAGGAGGCAAATTAAATAGGGCGGCCAGTTTTTGCTGATGCAAGGACATGGGGGGGAGTAGAATTAGGAAGAAGGCACATATCAGTGGCTTACCTGAGGTGGCGACACGTAACCGTTTGGTAAAGTCGGTAGAGTATAGTTGAGTCCACAAATTAACAAGAAAGTTACTGTTGTGCACGAACAGTTAACTAAATACACAGTTAATTCCCATGTCCATTATTTTCATGAAGAGTGATTAAAAGACTTAAGTGAGGGCCTTAGAGCATCTCCAATGGTTTGAGAGTCTTCCTTATTTTTAGGTGTCACATATCAGATTTTGATTAGAACTTCAGTATAATGTAAGAAATGAGATGGATTGATGGCGATTTAAAAATTTTCATCTTCAATGCAACCATCACATTTATAACTTCAATATAACGTGTCAACACAAAAAGTTTAAAACATTTATATTTGTAAATTTTCACTGTACTCATCCATTCATGGATATTTATTAATACTTATCTTTTTAAAATATATTTATATTACACATAAATTTTTAATATTTGTAATTAATAATACCATAATAATAATATTATTAGTTGTGTATATTAAATTACCAAATAATTTTTTGGCATATATTTAAGTTAATTTCTTTAAATATAAAATTTTAATTCGAGTAATTAGAATTTGAATTCCTCCTAATTTAATTTTCATCTTGTAAATTATGAAAATACAAATATATTAAATTATAAGTAAAACTATCATTTGTATTTTTTGTATTTATTGATTTTACATTTAAATATTATACATTAAAATATTTAAAAAATTATTTTAACATATAAATGATATAAATTTAATTTATTTTAAAAAAATTATATCCCAGTTGAAAATAGTAAACGTTTAAAAAATACTAACATTAATTGTTTCATTAAATGACGGTAACAATAGTTCAATATGGTCTTCTGTATTCAGAAAAAATGGTTAAAAGTAAAAAACAATTTACTTACATTTAATGTTTTGGTAAGTGACAGCTTCAATATGGCCTCTGTGTACCGAATCTGCCATTAACAGTGTCAATTGGAATTTCAACCACATAATAATGATGTCTTGAATTGACTCCAGTGGAGAAGGTTTTTGATCTCAAAGTGACATGTTTACTGACATTTTACAAAGTGAGTCTTTGGTCGGAGATGCTCTTAGAATGCATGAACAAAACCATAAAAAAAACACACAATTCATAAAATCACCGATAAAATAACACACAAAAATCATACAGACCTAGGTTTTAAAAAGCGCCAAGTGCAGTGAACCGCTATCGGTAAAAATTACGAAGCGCGAAACGCTGAGCGCATGCGCTCGCTTTTCGGAAAATAATGCATGCCAATCATGAATTAGAATTATTTCATAAAAGACACAACATGGAACTTAGAATAATAACATGAAATCATAAAAGGCAAATAAAACTCTCAACACAATCCAAAGTTTAAACACATAAACATGGAAATCACATTAAGAAACCAGCCATGTTTATAAATTGAAGAAATCACGGTTGTAATCATGGTTTACATCATGAAACCAGCCATGAAATCACGGTCTTTTGAAAAAAAATTGAAGAAAGGATAACACAATCAGGTTCTATTCACATTTAATCATCAAACATAAGTCCTTATTCCAGAATAGACTTGCCTACTACCACATTAAACACTGCACATCATAACAAACCACCAGCCCTGATTTAACACATAAACAACATCACAACTTCATTAAACCAACATCAAGAAACTTTCTATTTGGAGGAAAAAATACAGCCCATACTCAAACTATAGCAAACACAACATATTTCGAGAAACAAAAAGGGCCCATAAATAAAAGGTGAAACATAAGATCTGAATCCTTCTTCTTTTTTGAAAAAAGATATGTTGCAGATGAGATGCGAAGAAGAAAGAAGTTATTTACCTTATATGTTGCCTTTTCCGTTGGTTTTGGAGAACAGGAGCAGTCTGTATGAGGTGAAGGGTCTGAAGACAGAGGTCGGCGGGATGAAGAGAGGCCGCGTGAAGATAAGAAAAGAGAATAGAGCCGTTTTCTTTGATTCTGTTTAATTTCCATAATTATTCTAACCCTAATATTATTCCATTATGGCCCAAAGTAATTTCATCCCACAATGCATTTTATGAAAATAAAAGAAAACAAAAAAGCCCCATCTCCGACTTCAGTCAGAAAGCGCGCTTTTCTGACTGGAAAGCGCGCTTTTCTGACCGAAAAGCACTTCACCGAAAGTGCTCAAAAGAGCTAAAAAGCACGCGATTTTCGACGGCGGCAGCGCTTCTTCATACAAGGCGCTCCCTGAGTGCCTAGCACTTTTTTTGCGCTTAAAGCTCACTTAAGCGCGCTTTTTAAAACCCAGATACAGACTGACAAAACCCTTTTGATCTCTCTTCATAAAAATCACTGATAAATCAGAAATAAGCTCATCTCATACAATAACAAACACAATTCAGGCGACCCCATAAATCCCAATTCAGATATGGCAACAACAATATCGAAGGGTGAAACAGAAACGTTACATGAGGGGGGGAGGTTATCCTGAGCACAAGCTTCTCTAAAAAATGAAGAGCAAAAAACCGAAAACAACTTACAATTATTCTTCATCTACATCTCCAAGTCCAACCTAACAACGGGAAAAGGAGAAAATAATTAGAAAATTAACTTACACCTCCGATCAAACACTGTGTCCACAGAATTGAAATTACAGCAGAGGAACCCATCTTTCCATCAACCGCTCAAACACCTAGTTTACATATTAATGAAAATTGTTACTACTCTCACTTAACAGTATAAGTATATAACACTCAACAAATTATCAGATGAATTGAGGAAGAAGCAGTTGGATAACCAACAACACGTTGAGTAAACAATTAAATAGAAGTGCCTGTTAGATATGACGAGAGTCCTTAATCTGCGCACAGAAAGCAAGAACTGGGTAAGGTACTAAACAATAAAATTGCAATAGGTATGGGGTATTAAATCAGATATAATGGATTGGAGTTAATTTTCCCAAACCCACACAGAAACACATATATCAGCATTACTTTCCGAAAGAAACTAAACCCCTAAATATGAGATCTACGAAAACTCTGCAAAAGTAGTAAAAATGTAAAACCCCTAACATCAGGTCCCCGAACATCAGGTCAGAAAATCAAAGATGATAAAGGGAGGAACACAATTACAAAATTCAAATCAAAGATGATAAAGGGAGGAACACAACTACAATTTTGGAGGCAACACAATTTAGTAATAAGAAAAAGTAAAAACAGGAGGCAAATTAAATAGGGCGACCAGTTTTTGCTGATGCAAGGATGTGGGGGAGAGGAGAATTAGGAAGAAGGCACGTATTAGTGGCTTACCTGAGGTGGCGACACGTAATCATTTGGTAAAGTCGATGGAGCATAGTTCTGTCCACAAATTAACAAGAAAGTAGCGAAGAATGGTAGATTGGGGGAGATCGGAGGCGGCGTTAGGCGTACGAGGAGAGGAAAGTAGAGAAAGTAGGAAGATGAAGGGGCATCAAAGTTGAAGGACGGTTAAACATCGGTAACCCTTTGCAGACCTGAAGTAGGCGGTATCAAAAATTTTCCACAGAGACAGGCTCATGAAAGTCGAGGCAGACAAGGGCTGAAAGTGAAGGTACGGTGACCATCCACAGTACCTGAACCACCGCGCAAAGAAATGTAGTGCGCTTTTATATACTAGTAATAGATATCTAAAAAGACAGTCAAACAACAAAGAAAAACAAGCACGCAATAATTACTAATTTGTTAAGTATGAATTATATAATATATATCTATATTTCCCAGATTTCCTAACCCGAATAGAATTACAACTACAAACAAATTTCTAACTGTATTTGGATTGTTATGCATCCGGCAGGAAGCAAATATTTGATATTAGAAACACTGTAGTATCACATTAATGATTTCTTAACTATTTAACTAGTTCAGTATTCAAACAGTACTTCATTTTTAGATTTAAAGAAACTTTCTTTCACCACAATTATCGACCAAAAAAGGGATAAGATATGCAGCATAATCATTAGGTCCCCATCTCTAATGTATATGTATCAATTCCACCATATTATACCATGATAACTCTTTCGAATTGGGCCTTGGAGCATTATGGAGGAAGCGCTTTAGTCGAGTTTAATTTTAGTAAGGTATTGATAGTCAATGCGGATGGATAAAATTGAGATAGTGTTTTGGTCATGGGAAATTACCATTATGGCTACCAAGATATATATACAAAGATACATATCTTATTGGATCCATTCTCAATTTCTCTCACCAGAAAACTCATCTTAACTTAGGTATCAGAGAGTTTTCCCCTGCAATTTTCCGTGGCTTGTTTTTGCAGATCACTGCTAAGGACTTGGATACGGGGCTCGATCGAATTCCAAAAGCATCAATTGGCACATCCGGTGGGACTAATTAATTCAGTTTCCGATCCTTGGTTTATGTCCACTTCTACGACTACTTGAAGGAGTGAAAGGTTAAGGAGAAAAGGAATATGTGCCGGAGACAAGGTGCAATCTCCTTAAAGAAGAAGGAGAAAGATGGTTAATCCCTCAGTATTGCAAGGTGTTGAGCCCGAATCACTACTAAATCCAGCAGGGCCTGGTATGATGCCTGTTGAAGTATCTCGTGAAGTTGGAGGAGGGGGTCTTTAAGGCAACCAGTGGTTAGTTAAGAGCCTGATGTAGGCGTGAACACGAGTTCCCTGCAGAATCTGCCAGTTTCTTAGCATGATGATAGAGATGGAAGCTTCACAGAAGCTTTAGGAGATTCACATCTCAAAGCCTACGAAAGGGAAGTCCATGTGAACTGGGGAGCATAAGGATCAGTGTTGGCCCAGGTTGGATCACAACCAGATTTAGCGTAGGTGGTGCAAATGCTGGATTTGATGGGATATCATGTAGCGCCACCTTTAGTATCTTGGGGACATTCGAAGAGTGTGGTACCTTCGATGCCTATGGAGGTGCCCATGAGGCCGGTATGTCAGACTGTGTTGGGAATCCCGTGCACGAGGTATGTAGGGGATATGTATCACCCAGCGCAACAACCCTCATTTTCTTAGAATATTCCAGGGCTGGTCTACCCAGGAATTATTCGATGCTTATATTTTTAAAGGCTACTTGTCCTGGATTTGATCTTGGATATTCATTGGCGTCCTCGATGGAGGTTTAGGGGTATGGTGGTCCAGGATTGTATAATTCCTCTCCTATGCCAGATGCCATATGGCGTTTACACACAACCTGCCATGTATTCTAGGACGGTGGGACCTTGGGTACATTATGATTACATGAGATCCTAACCCATGTATCAAACTCTGTTGGTGAGGTTGCTCAAACCCTGCAGCCCCCTAGGGATCTACTAGTGATGGGGTTGGGGAGAGATACGGGAGATTCATTAGGAAGAGAGTTAGATAGGTTGATTGGGCCAATAGGCCAGGCAATGGGTTCTCCTTTTAGCTTAGTAATAACCTCGATTAGATGACCGATGGATACAAAACTTCCAGAAAAGCTTCCTACTTATGGGGGAGATTTGGACCCTTGAGAGTTTATACAGACATTCTTGAGTCTTATGAATTCCGAGATTTCGATGAAATGCTTATGTTAAAATGGTTGGGAGTTACCTTCGGGTGAATGCCTAAGAATGGTTTAATAAGCTGCCCAAGGGTTCTTTGCATTCTTATTGGGATTTCGGCAAGGCTCTTCTTAGCCAGTATACCAAGAAGAGGAAGTTTACTAAGACTTTTCCGGAACTATATCAGACTAAGTAGAAACCTGGGGAAACTACATATATATGTGGATGAAAGTTTAGGAGTTGTGGAAAACACGGAAAATGAGGCAATTCAGGGATACCTGATAGGGATAAAAGATATAGACCTGTATAAAAAGTTAACCACTAATACTTCTCGATCCCTTTAGAAACTTCAAGAGGTGGTTGAATAGTATTCAAAGGTCGAAGAGGCTGTTTAGAGGAAGAGAGAAGGATTTATGGAAAGGAATGGAAAGAATAATTATCTTCGTTGGAAGAGGCCAGTTGAAGTAGTTAGGCCATGCTTCAAGAGGTATATGCCCATGGCCTGTGTAGACTCTGAGCATACATCGAGGTTTGTTCAGGTTGCCCCCACCTATGAGAGACTCAAATAGAGCTATGGAGGCAAGAAAACCTTCGAACAGGTATTGTGATCATCGCAGAGACTATGAGCATGACACACATGATTGCCATAAGATAGAAATTGAAAGGTGTTCAAGAGAAGGTAAACTCCAAGGTCAGGGGGCTCGTTATTAAGATCCCGGGGGAGGAGTATGGCACAGAGACCAAGAAATGATTTTCAAACTTGGAAGCCATATCGAAGAGGATCACCTAATAATGGAGGAAGGATTGACAGAGGGCCTCAGGGTTGAGATCAAGGCTGGGAAAGACAGGAAGATCAGCTTCGTAATTAACAGGAGGAATTAGGAAAACCAGAATGCGGAGAACCTGGTGATACAGAGGGTGATTAATGTTATTAATGGTGTCGTGGGTGAAAAGTCTTCAAACACGATCATGAAGGCTAACTCACGTCGTGTCCCAGTTGGAGAACCATGACAAAAGCAATTGTGGGCAGATGGGTCTATAACATTCTCGGAGGCAGATGTAGTTCCAAACCGGACCCCCCATTCAGACCTTATGGTTATCTCGGGAATTGTTGGAAATTATTTGATCAGGAGGGTATTTATCAATTATGGGAGTGGTGTTGAAGTAATTTTTGCACACTGCTTCGATCAATTAGACATAGGCCATAGCAACTTGAAATTTTTTTCTTTGCCATTGTCTGGATTAAAAGGTAAAGCTGTGTATCCATTGGGAGAAATTACTTTGGAGGTACGGATAGCGGATAGAGAGAAGGGAGTGACAATAAATTGTACATTTGCAGTCATTGATGCCTACTCACCATATAATGTGATTCTAGGCAGTCCATGGACGTGTCAGGCTTGAGCTGTATGGTCCCCATACCATTTAATGATGAAATTCCTAGGAAAAAAAGGATAGCAGCTATTCGAGTAGACCAGGTGGTAGAAAGAAGTTGTAATCTTATAGAGGTGAAGGGTGGCAGGAATGTAGCTTTAGTACATGGAGAAGTTGGCCCCACTGATATAAAGTAGGTTATGGTTTGAGATTTAGGCATGGTAGCCATTGGAAAGCTAATGCTAGAGAATATGAAGGAAACGTTGAAAGTTCTTCTTGATGTCTATAGTGATGTATTCTCTTAGAGTACCTCTGACCTCAAGGGTGAGGGTACCTTTGAATTTGGCAGTTCATAAGATAAACATCGATCATGCGATAAAGTGGCGAAGCAAAAGAGAAGAATATTTTCTTCGGAAAGAGCGGATGCGATTAAGGTGGAAGTTAAGACATTTCTTAGAGTAGAAGTTATCAAGGAGGTGTATTATCTGGAGTGTTTAGCTAATCCGGTAATGGTTCCAAAACATGATGGTACATGGAGAATGTGTCTTCACCGATTTGAACAAATATTGCCCGAAAGACAGTTATCATGTACCATCTATTGACAAGTTAATAGAAGCCATATCTGGATATTAGGTGCTAGCTTTCTTCGATGCTCAAAAGGGGTATCATCAGATACTGATGGCTGAAGAAGATTGACCCGCCCCCTCCCGGTGTCACTTAATCAAGCAACGGGAGATCCATCAACTAAAAATTGGGAGGAGGCTAAGTGAGTTCAAAGATAGAGATTTGTATTGTTTCTACCGTTCCTACTACTCTACTACCAAAATTGATCAATAGTGGAAAGTACCAGGGTCGTCCACAGAGATGTTAGAATATAATAATCAATGATGCACAACCGTGATAGGGTCATCAATCCGACTACGGGTTAGGAATAATCAGTGTTGGTAAAACAAGCATTGGGGAGTTTCTACTAAAACTACTAGCATGCAATTGATTACGAGAATAAACTCTATAAACTAGCACTTGGGGAATATTTGCGTAACATGATTAATGTCATTTTGATCATCGATTTCATCACACACAAGAACTATGAACCTATTCTAGTGTTTGTGACACATGGTGTGTTCGATGATCAACACTTCCCCATACCTGTCACGTAGGGTGTGTTTATAATCTTCCATCAGTAGAGCCTCTGTAATTAGGGGGGTGTAATGATAGCCCTTCCTACTGTGCAGATCTAAATCTCCCCCGTACAATTACGTTCCGAACATTACACCACAAATGCTTCTCCCTAGGAATAAAAAGGAAAAGGGGGTGAAGCACCTTATTGATGGCTCTAGAGTTGCAAAACTAACTCTAGTTTGCTACATTAGCTATCTATACCCGCTACCCTTCCGACCAACTCATCGGCTTACAAGTGCATGTTTGATCGTAATATTAATAACGACAACCTACGTGCACACACCCACGTGGATCCAGACCCATCGTTACCCCAAGCACATCTAGGTTTCCCTCCCCGGGGGGTATCAATAGTGCAACAACATGAAAGTAGACTTTGGTGTGTGCTAATAAAGTGTGACAATCATGCAATTCACAAGAACATGAAGACCAAGCCAACATAATAATCACAAAACACATAAAAATAGGTAGATCTAAGAAATCTGACAAAATCGACATTAATACATAAATACAAATATGATCCCCAAGTTAATTAACTACTCCCTAAGTATTGAACCCAAGTATTGCATTGGATTAAATAATTTTGATGAAAAGAAAAATAAAGAGAAGGAAGAAAAAGAATCTAGAGAGAAGGAAGAGTATTTTCTCTCTCTATCCTACTATTGAAGATGAAAAATGGGCTTCAACCTAAACCCTAGTATAAAAAGGTTCATATATATAGTAGTAGGGAATCAGACCTTGAAAAAGGCCCAAAAATGGCCAAAATATTCTTCCAGCTGCAATTTGCACTGCCAGTACTGAACGGCACGGTCCGTGTAAAATGACCATGTGCCTTGGCATAGTCTATTCAGCCTCGTGCAGTGTGGGACTTGATGCCTCGTGCAAGGCGGGGTACATGAGCCTGCATGGATCATGGGCTGGTGCCTCCTCTGGTACTTCTAATTCGCGCTCTCCATGTCATTTAGTGCGGCCCATATGCTAGAAGGTCACTTTGCTTAGAAAAATGGTGCGGCCCGTGCTATTTTTTGCTCCCCGTGGGCTGGTCTTGATTTTTGGGACTTGAAATGGCATGGCTCGTGTAAAACGGAGTGGCCCATGCCTATACTTAGCCATTTGCAGGTGAGATTGGAGCCCTCGTGCAAAGGCCCGCACGAAAGGTTTTAGCCTCGTGCATGAACCATGTACGCCGTTTGGTCGGCTGATTTGTTTGCTCTGCTATGGATGAACCACTGATATGATTTGAGAGTTCTTGTAGTCGATTTTATAGTGATCGAATAGAAAAATCCAATGGTGAGATCCAAAAGGCTGATTCTTCTCGGATCATTCCCAGAACTCAATGCAACTCTTGGACTACAATTCCTCCGCTTCTCTCTTGGCCTTCTTGAACTTTGAATCTACCTTTCCCAGTCTCAATTCCTTCTACTACCATGCTTTAGAGTCTGTGGCCTTCAATCTATTACCATCCTTATGAATGGACTTTGATATCTTTTACCATCCTTGCGAATGGCCTTCAAATATCTTCTACCACCCTTGCGAATGACCTTCAAATATCTTCTACACCCTCGCGGATGGCCTTCTACAAAAAGATGATGAAAAATACTCAAAAGAAACCTACTAATAAAATCATAGAGGATGATCTAGGTGTCCGTGAATACAAAGTGTCCATTAGCTTCAATTAAGTCCAAAAAACTCATGATTTAGACAAGAAAACCAATAATGGCCATCTAAACTCTTTGTCGTGTAAACCTAACTAAAACTAGCAATCAACCAAACAAAAAATGATAATAAATGTGTCAAATTCCCCTCACACTTAAACCTTTCCTCGTCCTCGAGCAAACAAATACTCGAAAAGATCCAAGAGGAGTGTAGCATGCAAAGAGAAGTTAACCGATACACTACACTATTCCTAAGATACCCCAATTCCCCCAAAGATTGTAAGAATATCACAACTCTCACTCTCCCCAAAGATGCTAAAGTAACCCATCCACTAAAAATACATAAAAGAAAAAGTGGAAAAAGGCTAAGTAAAATGTTAAGTGCTAAACTAGCTTACTAATCCGAAGAAACATCCGAAGACAATCCAAGAGATGTTGATGAAGAAACCACCTAAGATGGTTAAAAGATGTCGATGAAGAAACCACCAAAATGGACAAAAGATGCTCAATTTCCATTTAATTTTCTCTCAATTTCTCTCATTTTTCCTAGGAGCTCTTTCGGGTTTTCATCCTAGCATTCACACATGTTGAGCTCACCTCTCACCTTTTTCCACATGGCCTCTCATTTTTCCTAGGTTTTCCAACCTAGCCGGGCCTAGCCTCTCATTTTTTACCTGAGTCTTTTGACCTATCCTGGCTTTCTTCCAATTTTTGCCTTAGTTGCCCTTTCAGGTTTCTAACTTAGCCGGGTATATATATATTCAAAATTTTAATTTATTTTGTGTAGCATAAAATGGCCCAAAGTTGGGTTTCATAGTACAAAAACATTATGAAAAACAAAAAATTACACCACCAAAAAGTTTCATCCCAAAAAATTCCCCAACCAAAACAAAGTGATAACACCCTAAAGATCACACCACCAAAAACTCTACCAAACTCCGCAAAACCAAAAATAACACCACAAACAAAAAACAAAATGAAAACAAAAACAAAAAGGAATCCCGAGATAAAAGCTCCTAAGTGTTTCACTACTCCTTCCCACACACTTGAATTTGACATTGTCCCTAATGCAATGAAATAATAAGAACCATGAGTGGGAAAGAGAAAATTAGTGGAAATAAATCATGTGACCCCAAAGGGTCCCTTCTCAAGTGTCGTGTCTCGTGCCTCCTTATCCTATCCTCGTGCCGCATTCCTTTCCTTTCGATAGGAATGACATCCCTAAAACCATCGAGCCTTAAAATGTGGAATCTCTCAATCAGTTTCTCGATGGCTTCTTCTTGGACATATGCTCTATCATCCGCAATGGAGAACTCCTCCATCATTTCCCACTCGATATACTCTAACTTAGACCCCAACCATGCATGGTACCCTCCACAGATCTTAGCCTACTTCCAAATTCTTCCAACTATATGCTCATTCCGCCCACCGTATGACCAGTGTTCTGCATAAGTCAGGTAGAGCTTGCAAGCTGTTCCCCAAATATGAGAAATTGGCCGAGGACATCTGCGGGTAGCTGAGTACGGCTAGGTGGTACCCTAAATGGAGTTTCTATGTCATCCTGCTCGACATCTATATCCGAGCTTGATAATATTATGTAGAAATCCTTTTCAAACCTCAGAAAATGGGGCTAGGAAAAGGTCCTCCAACACCATATCCTGGTCGATAGCTGTACGCTTCAGCTGGGGCAGAATCATGAAATTACACATCAAGGTGGTGCTATATAACCATATGAAGCAATCTTTCGAGGTCGTGGTAGCCACCATAGATGCTCTCTCAAGCTTGTCTATTGTGTACAGTGTCCCCGAATGACCCAAATTCTCCAATGCAAATAGAAAAGGAACCGAATGGCCTAAAAGTTGGGATGAAAGTTCGACCATGCCACCCATAGATATCTTGCCACCTTTCTTGTTTCCTAATGCATTATAGAATACTCCCATGGGAAATAATCACTAGACATATTGCAACGCTGGATAGACAATCAGAGTGCTCTTGCAAAGATGCTTCCTCTTCGTGTCCGAAAGAATTTTCCAAAAATTGCTCAATGAAAATGGAGGGCCTTATCGGTGTTTCCTTGGAATATCCTTCCCGTACTTCCACCCAAATACTTGGGCAATGTCCGGATGTGACATAGTGTATTCCTTATCATCCAAGAGGAAATGGATGGTTCTCCTTCCCTCACTATCCTTTGATTGCTCCAAGGTTGCCAAAAAAATCCAAAGTCCACTTTACGTAAGTCTTGGAATGCTTTTCTAAGAAACCCTCTAGGCCTATTCGACTTAGCAGATACGTGACGGGCTCGAGTAATCTAGAGCTCCCAAGGTCTCCTTGCAAGAAAACTTCGTCTCCAATATGGTTAGCTTCAGGCATCACAAGTAATTCCACCTCCAAACCGCACTCTCGAAAATAGTGGTTAACCCAATGAACTCATCAACAACACGAGCGAGGTTAGGAGGAAAGGAATTTTTCGGCTCTCGTCTTCCAATCTTGGCCGGCTTCTTCCCTTTGTCACCCCGATAAGTTGTTTCTTATTCCGACTTATTCCTTTTTGGAACCATCCTATCATAACAAGAATAAGGTAGTAAAGAAAGAATTTTCAAAGGCAAGCATCATGTATCATTCAAGAAGAACAATTCCTTCTAAATAGCCAAAAAAATTCCAAATCATGTTATCTCAATATAAAGGCTATTCATTTAAGAAACATTCTCCCTAAACAACAACTCATGAAAAATCATAGTATCCCATCAAGAAAATCATGCAATCAAGAATCATTCCTTCTAACCCACCATGGAAAATGAAGATCATATAATCAAAGCATAAGTACAATGCTTCCCCCAAACTTAATTCAACACAAGATCATTCACAGAGATAAAAAATTTCCTCAAAACATTTCAACATTTTTTTTCGAGTTTTAAGCCCCTCATCACATCATCATCATTCTAAATAAAGCAAGTAAACATGAAGCTCAAAGGATTACCCAGAATTTGAAGCCAAGAGATGAAGAATCCACACAAGAAGAAACAAAAATGCTAATTTTTGAGAAAAAACTGCTTCAATTTTTGAGTTTCACCAAGTGGGAGTGTTTTTGAGAGATTTCAATGTGCTAAGTGATTCCTATGGGTGAGGGAATGTACTATGGATCATTATTTTCAGCAAAGATGGTAATTTAGAAAGGAGGTACAAATGAGATAAGGATGTCATTTTTGAAATTAGAGAATGAAAGGGACAAAAGTACCAATCTATTTATGCATAAGGGAGGTGTTGGTGTACTATTTACACACACATTTGAAGGAAATAAAGGTTTTACTGAATTAATGGGCCAAAATTTGTATGTTTTGGGTTAAAATTCAAATTTGTGCAAATATGCATTTTTGGCCTAAAATTCCCAGCCACACGAGGCCTTACAGGTGGCCAACCTCATGATGGATCATCCATGACATGAGCTTACCCTGATTCAAATAGGGGTTGGCACGAGCACTCCTCTTGCAAAAGGGATTTGCACGAGGCTACCTTGTGAATAGTGCCCTTCTTTCCTCCTTCCTCCCTTTTTTCAAAGAAACTTTGTCACCTAACAAATCCTATTTATTACACCAAAAAGCATGAGATTTGGACTCAAAATTTATCAATTAACAAGATTTTCATTCCGAGACACTTTTTCTCACTACAAAAACATGCAAAATCTATCTACTGAAAATTTATCAAGAACAAAGTAAGAAATGCCACGTATTTTTATTGTCGTCATCATGATTAATTTATTTTTCATACATTTCAATTGAAGGAACCTACCGTTGGGTCTTCGGAGTCGCCGTCAGCAAACTTCACCCACGATGGCATCCTTGTGAAGAGACCTCCACAAGGTTCCATCCTTACCTTTAAGCATTTTGTTTGCCAAAAAGAGTGAGTAATCCATTCCTAGCCAATGTTGAGTCCTTAGCCATCTCCTTGGGTTTAGGAGGTGGAGGGTGTTTTATGTCCAAACAACTCTCCTCTAACTGCTGCATGTTACTGATAATAGAACAACAATCCAAAACAGATAAATTATCATTAACATTATGCAAAGCAATAGTCTTATCGACATGCCACAATTGAAGAGCAAGGTAGAATTCATTTCTTCACTCTCATAGTCCTCAAAATTCTCATCAACTAGGATATCTTCATCACTATCATCAAGAGGGGTGTCAAGGCAATCATCATTATCTATCATGCAAGGGTTTTCATGTTGAGAAAATTCTTCACATAAGGTTATGCCTTTACACACAAGAGAGGGATTGGGTGAATCTTGCGTAGATTTGTAAATATCAAAACCTACCCTATCCATATCATCCTCTAAGGTTAGTGTTCCCAAATGAACATCAATCTTA
>JAULKM010127085.1:0-20014 GCA_032355605.1 Rubia tinctorum | reverse complement strand
TTTTATTTTGTAATTTGATCTTTAGTGTCTTTATGATAGCCCTATGGGACAACGTGATGTAAGCCTTCGGGCAACTTCATGTAAGCCTTCGGGCATTTCAGCCAATTTTCTTGGCAACATATGAGATTAATGAAAAGGGAAGGCAACCCTCCAAACCCCGTCTACGACGGTTTGAATTAAAAAATAATCTGCAACAGAGTCCAATAGACTCTTTTCTTCTTCTTTTGTTTTACCTCTAAGCACTTAAGTGCCGTCGTTTTACTTACTCGGATGGTGAAAAAGAAAAAGAAAAAGAAAAACTAGTATTGGGTAAAAGAAAAAAAAACAGAGCAGCTTGACTTCTCCGGTGAGGGGGCAACAGCAGCGGTCAAATCAAAAAATTTCTAATCGATGGCGAACTAATACCTTTGTCACCGGATCCTAGAAGGTGCTGGCACACCCCTCACCCACTAGTTCCGCCAATGGTGTAGCCATCATATAATTAGACAAGTCAAAACATATACTTTCTCTGTCCCATAATAAATTTTCTATTTTTTTGGGACATCCCACTATAAATTATCTAATTCTAAACTTTTTACATTTAGTCATAAATATGTGGCCATACCTATTCCTTTCATTTGATTTATGTAGGCACACTCTCATCACCCATTAAAAAAATACCACATATACTTGTTTTAAAGTTTATGCAAAAAACAATTAAGTGAGACGGAGGGAGTATACTATTATCAAAAATTTGAAAATGGAATAACAAAACCAATATTTTTATCAATGTATACTGAATAAAAACCTGGAAAAATATATATACATATATATATATATATATTATGGTCATGGCACAAATACTTTATTCTCCTTGTAATCTTTTTCTCATCATTTCCTAATTTTGTTAATAACACACTGGCAGAGAGCCTTCTATTGCAGCAATGGAATGTGGTTATAAAATTTTCTTTAATAATCTCCTTAAAATACCTTCTGAACTCAAAAACCTATTTTCGAACCCCTCATTTCAAATTAAAGGCGGTTAAGGCTCAATTTAAGGCAGTTTTTTAATATCCGCCATTAATTAAAGTAAATTAAAGGTAGTTTCAAGTTAGAACTGCCTTTGAATAGTCCCAATCAAAGGCGGTTATGACAAACCGCCTTTAAAAATGACCCCTTTCGAGTTCGAAAATTAATTACGAATGTGTTTCCCATCTTGAAAAACACATGGTTTCCATATTACAAAGAGAAGACATATTTTTCGAGTTTGGAAAATGTTCGTATCCATTTTCCGAGTTTGGAAGCAGTTTCATCGTGTCTTAATTAATAAGAATACTGTTTCCGAGTTTGGAAATGGCCAAGCATATTAAAATAAAAAATAAGCCTAATTCATTTAATGCCATAAAACCCTAAAATTTTGAAGAAGAATCTCAATTTTCTTCCCCCATTGTCGAAGACAAGGTTTTGTACTTGAGAGTTCATCATTTGCCATTGGAGAAGGTTAGTTTTATCCAAACTATGTACTTAACGATCTTGAAATAATAGAAGGTGTATTTAATGCTTCATATCTATATTTACAATTAGGGTTTGAGATTAGCTAGGGCTATGATTCTTTTTGAATGGACCCTCATGTGTTGCATTTTAATTGACTTTTAGGATAATGGATCAAGATGAACTAATTGGTAATGATCCTAGAAAATCACCCTAGTACATGTCATTTGCTGAATCATTTATTTCGTTTGTGTTTGAACATGCTTCTAAAAAAGTTTCTTCGAGGGTAGGATGCCCGTGTAAGGATTGTAGAAAGGATGCATATGTAGGGAGGAAGAAATTGCGGGAACATCTCATAATGAGGGGGTTCGAAACAAGCTACACTCATTGGGTATGGCATTGGGAAATTGTGGAAGTCTCTCATTCGAATGAATTGGAGGACAAGATGGTGGGTGACGAATTAGATGGCAACGTGAAGTATGATGAAATGGTGGAAGATATTGCAAGAGAGTTCAAAGGTAAGCCGGAGTCATTACAAGCTTTGATTAACGACAAAGGGATGCCTTTGTACAATGGTTTGAAACACTCACTTTTGAGTGTGGCTCTGCGGATAATGAACTTGAAGGCAAAATTTGGATGGACAGATAAGTCAATGATCGAGGCTATCGAGTTGTTTAGGGATTTGCTTTCTGAAGGTAATTAAATGCCCGATAAGTAGTGTGCTTCAAAAAAGAATACTATGGCCGATGAGATTGGAATTGCCAAAAATCCATGCATAATGCCCTATGTTGTAAATGAAGAGTGTATGTGGAACAACCCATAGTATTTGAGGATTCTCACTCTCCACATCATGTGTATCGACTCAAGAAGGCCTTGTACGGATTAAAACAAGCACCAAGGGCGTGGTATGAGTGACTCACTAACTTTCTTATTTAGAAAGTTTATCGTCGAGCGGGTAGATCGCACCTTGTTTGTGTTTAACAAATCATCAATTTTTTTTTATTGCTCAAATTTATGTTGATGAAATTATGGTTGGCTCTACTTCACCATTTGTACTTGATGCAGGTTGAATTTGAGATTAGTATGGTTTGAAAACTCGCCTATTTTTTAGGCCTTTAGATGAAACAAGAAAAGAGTGATCTGTTTATAAATCAAATTAAGTAAACCTTGAATTTGGTGAAGAGGTTTGGACTGAGTAATTATTGAGTTGTACGAACACCATTGGGGGCTACTGACAAATTAGTAAAGGATGAGAAAGGGGTTGAAGTTGATCACAAATTGTATATGAGTATGATTGGGAGTCTGTTGTATGTTACAGCAAGTCGGCCAGATATATGTTTCACCGTAAAAGTATGTGCAAGATTTCAAACTGATTCTAAGTAATCACAATTGACTGCAGTCAAAAGGATTATTTGAAATGTTAGTGGGAATTCTGAGTATAGAATCTAGTATTCTAAAAATCAAGACTCTCATCTGGTTGGTTTTAGTGATTCTGATTGGGCTGGTAATGTAGATGATCGTAAAAGCACCATTGGTGGATGTTTCTTTATTGGTACGAATTTGGTATTTTGGTATAGCAAGAAACAAAATTTGACCTCCTTGTCAACTGCTGAGCTAAGTATCTTATTGCGAGACGTTGTTGTGCACAATTATTGTGGATGAAGCAGAAGTTGAATCATTATGGAATTACAGAAGAGCATATAAAAGTATCATGTGACAACAAAAGTGCAATTAATATATCTCAAAATCCAGCACATCATTCTCGAACAAAGCACATTGATATAAGACTTTATTTTATTCGAGATCTGGTTGAAAGGAAAGAAGTGGTAGTTGCCTATGTTCCAACATCTAAGCAGTTTGCAGATATTTTAACTAAACATTTGGACACTGCAACTTTTGAGCTCCTCAGGCAACATTTAAGTGTTTGTCGGGTTTGAGGTATTTTTTTCATTAGCCTTTATTCAGTTTTTAGTATTGTTTTCAATTATTTGTGTATATAACTTCAGGAAAAAAAATCTAGAACAAAAATAGAAGGAGAAGTGCTATGTTGGAGTTCAAGTGGTTGACATTGGTTGACAAGTGGGAAAAAAGAAATGATGATTTTTACTTGGGAAGGAAAAAAGGTGGTGTGGTTAATGTGGTGAAAAGAAAAGAATTTATTTTCTTTCAAATTTTTTCATCTCTTCACTTTCCTCTATTTTCGGCTACCGTATTCCTTGTCTCTTGCCATTTTTGGATTTTCGGAAGCCATCATTGAGGGATTATAGCCTAAAATTTTGGGATTTCTTGCTCACAATATTATTGAGAATTTGAGGTGTGTTGAAACACAAATTCTTTTCATTATCAAAATATTCTTGCCGCAAACCTCTCAAAATTGAAAACTACCATGGACGAACAAGGAATTCAAGAGGATGAATGCAATGATATTGTGCCATTAAACAGAAGTGCTAAGAGGTCAACCCGTCCACTCATGATCATCCCCTATAGACCTAAGGTAACAAACCCTAGTGCTCCCATGATTAAGGTCAATGCAATGGAGTTCAAGTTTGTACTAGAATGCTTACATTGGCATAAGCTAATAACTTGGCAGTTGATTTGACTGGGTTTAAGAAAATCAAGGGGAGTCTGTTTGAATTGGATATAGATGACTTATTCATAGGAGAATTGGATGATATTGAGAAACTAGAGAAGTACAATCTAAGGCTGATTAAGGGTTTTCTAAAGGTGCGTGAAGAGGAGTATTTTACTGTGTACAATACTGCTACTATGCCGTGTCAGGTTCATTTAGAGGAAATTGAAACCCCCGTGGTAGAAGAGCCCAAGGAGAAAGATGAGAAGGTAAAGAAATTGAAAGGATCCTAACTGAATTGGGGTTTTCATGTGGTATAATTGTCGTACGTCCAAATAGTAGATCTCGCTAGTGATATTGTAAACCATATTTTCTCCCCAACAATTCCAATTCGTGAGCCACTATGGAAATACATACTCCCTCAATCCCACTAAGAATGGGTTTGTCTCCTGCGAGACAATCTAATTGTGAGACCAGGGATTTAAAAAATAAAAGGGGAAAGGGGGTTAAATTTGCAATTACTTTGGATTCAGGGTTATTTTTATAAATCATAAAAAAATTAAAGGATTGGACTGCAATTATAAAAAGGCAAGGAGCTCCAGCGGTTGTCTTCTTCGTTTGCATCCTCCACGCCAATTTCTGACTTATTATCCTTGCATCTTCTCGCTATATCGCATTTTCGATCGGTTTCTTCATGATTTCTTGCATTCACGGTTGATCTCTTGGTCGTCTCTCGCATTTTGAGCTGGATTTCAGTCGCCGATATCACATCAAAGATGAGTGGCGTGTCGGCATTATGACAGAATCAACCCTCCATTTTTTGAATTAAAAACGAAGGCAAAGATGTGATTTCAATCGCCGGAATCCCATTGCAAATCAGTCGGTCTTCTATTGGAACGACAATGAATCTGTCGGATTTCAGTCATTTACGGCGTCGTTCCGGGACTGGTGCGCTTTGTTGCCTGAGAAAAAAGTGGATGCGTGCTGATGATATACATCTTGGCGATTTGTCCTGAAGGAATTGCCAATGATAATAACATCTTTCCAGTTAGCCATGAAGGAACTCTTTCACTTTTCTAGACAACACAATTTTTTACCCAGTTCAGATGGGTCTATTCCTTATTTAATCTTTCAAAAAAATATTTTAATTTGAAAACTATCGTTACAAATTATTAAAAGATCAAATGAATTAGTTATAACATCACATTAAATTATTACAATTAATATTAAATCAAAAAATCAAACTTCAATATGAATATTAGAATATACATTAAATTAAAATAGTTTTACATCAAATAACTATACTAAAAATATTGGTAAACATCAAATCAATATACTAAAAATACATAAAATACTAAAATATACATGTATATTAATAAATCAAAGTGCAAAACAAAATAATTTACTGACTTATATATATATATATATATATATATATATATAAATATCACTATTAAAATCTATAAAACCAATTCACACTATGAAAACATAAGGCATACATTAAATAATAATTTAAAATAAAAAATAAGAAACATCACTATTAAACTATAAAAAATACATTCACACTATTAAAACAAAAAGGCATACATTAAATAAGAATTTAAATTCAAATATAAGGAACAACAATATAAAAAAATTAATTCACACTATTAAAACATCAAAAATACATTTTAAAAAATTAATAAAAAATATCAATATTAATTATTAAAATGACATTATGAAAAGGTAACACATCAATCAAAAATATAATATAATATAAAACTTCAAAATTATTATAGTAAAATATCCCAAATTAGCGTCAAAATAAGTAAACTGTGTAAAATTTTACATATAAACACAAGATTTACATTAAATGATCAATATTTAACTTTAAACACATGATTTTAGTAGGAAAAGAAAACTTATGGTATAACATCACAAGATTTGATTGAAACATCAAGTCTTGTAGTAAAAACTCGCTCGTTGCGTGGAAACGAGGAAAATAATTGATCCGTAAATTTCTCCGACCCAGATTCTTGCCCCCAAATTATTAATTCCCCAATTTTTTATGCTAATCACCCCAAAAAGTGGTATTTGCACCCGGATTTCTCCTTCTTCTCCCAAACTTTCTTAAATTATATTTGGAACACCATCTCCAATTAAACTTCATAATATTGCACATTAATTCTTATTCTCACTGTGAGACGGCCTCGCACAAGACTTTGTCTCTAAGTATTGCATATTTACTTTTTCACAATTTTCAATAATCACTCTCAATTTCTCTAATGACATATAATAATTTTGCATAAAAACTAATATTTAGAAAACTAATCATTTCTATAATAAACTAATATTTAGATGTTAATATAAATTTAACAATATCTCACATGATTTTTTTAATACACACATATGTATATATATGAAATGAAATTTAAGCCCAAAGTTTATAGAATTTGACTTTTAAAAAGTAAATAAACTATTTTTTTGCAGAACATGGAAGTACGTTCAGACATAAAAGTTATTATAAAATCAACCACATGTACACAATCGTAAAAGAGAAAATCTCAGGAAATTCAATTTTTCCATAAGTTTATGGGCAGAGCCCACTGTGACTTTTACCTTAAATGTTATAATTTTTTTTATAAAATTTAAATATTTTATTTTAAAAGTTAAGATAAGTAATAATATGTTTTTGAATGTGACAATATAATAATATATCACTTTATTTTTTAATTTTTTTTCTAAATTTAGTATGTAATTTAAAAAATTCAGTGCATAAGGTAAAAAAATAAATGACCTATTCATAAGTTTATGAACAGAACGTCTGTCAAGAGATTCACTCATCGTAAGGGGTATTTACATTTATAGCTCTGAAATTAGGCCAAAAGTGCAAATATGACATTGCAACCTCAGAAAGTGCCAATATAACCCTGAGTTTTTAATGTATGTGCCAATATAACCATAACTTTCTTAAACTTTGTGCCGATATAACCAAACTCACTTATTCCGGTATTAACCAAAAAAATTCAGGCAAAACCATAAGATGAAATGATAAAAATACATTTGTAACAAACCTAAATTTCTTTTCTAAACCTTTAGGTTGTTGCTGCTAAGCTCCACTATTGCCGCCACCAAGCTCCACTGTCGCCACCACAACCGAGCTCCGCCGCTCTCCCTCCCACCGCCACTACTTTCGTCGCCCTTCTTCTCCCAATCCACCATCATCGCTAACCTTCTCCTCCCACTCCACCATCATCGCCGCCACCACCACTAAGCTCCGCTGCCGCCGCTTAGCAAAATCGCCATCGTCGCTCGAATTCATGGCATTCGACGCCATCTCCAGGAAGCCACACCCTTAGAAAAATCGAAAAATCCCCAATCTAACCCTAAACTCGACCAATCCATCTCCGGCGACTAAGCCACATCTCATTCATCCAACGCCGATGACTTAGCTCAAGGTCTCCGCCACTCCAGTTCCGCTCGAATGACACCACCTCCAGCCGACAATCAGTCTCACTGCGCCGCTGAAGCTCGAGATCGCACCACTACCATCGGCGCAGCATTCCAACGGCGGCACCAAAGCTCGCACCAGACCCAATGTTTTGATCTCGATATAGCAGAGAAGAGGAATTCAACAATTTTTTTACTGATCTTCCCATTTGGTCATCATCTCCGCAAGAACTCATAGCAGAGAACGATTGCTATATCCAGCTCGGGTTTGGATCGTGGAAGAAAATGAAGACGCAATTGGGTCCTCTGCCCCCTCCGTCGCTGAAATCACCACCGTTGTTCGAATTTATCTGCCATAGAAAAATCACAAAATCGCCACCGGTGCCATAGCAAAATTGCCACCGTCGCTCGAGTTCATGCCCTTCGACGCCATCTCTGGGAAGCCACGCTTCGTTGATTCTAACCCCCCACAGTAGTAAAATTACAAAATCGCCACCGCTGCCGTAGCAAAAATGCCACCGCTTCCGTAGCAAAATCGCCACCGTCGCTCGAATTCATCTGTCACGCTACCTCCCACCGTCGCCTTTCTGCCGCTATGGTTTCCCCCATCGCTGCTGACCACTTCGTCGGTCGTTACCCCGCCACCACTCCCAGCCTATTACTCTGCCACCACTCACGGCGTCACCCCACCACCCCTACCCCCTTCCGTAGCAAAATTTCCACCACTGCGTCTAACCCCAATCGCTTGAATCCAATCGCCACCGCTGCGTGTAAGTTTACGCCTTCTATGCACTCTATTGCATACAACATTACGTAACAGGCGAACTCTAATGTTTGCGCTTGTTTCTTGTACTGATTTAAAACAACATATAATTTGAAACGTCTAAAAACACATTAATAAATCCTTTTGGAAAAAAAGAAGATATTGTACCGTATTATACTTTGAATTCGACCAATTCAAATTTGATTGCACCACCTTTGCTAGTGTCCTTCATAGAGGACTCCAAAATCTTGACAAATGCTTCCGATGGTTGGAAGTGCACTGGATTCACCCAATACACCCGTTTCTTTTCTAGAACAAGAAAGATCAATCGGCAATGGTCCCTAAAATAATTAATTTAATGTTCATTAAAATGCGTAAATGATGTTTGTAAACGTAATGAAGATCGTAACTATAACCTTTCAATGTAAGGCGCAATGGACAATTTCTTATCCTTCTTCCCCAGGTTTTTGCTAATGTAGTTGATTCTCTCTTAGTTTGTACAACCGATTTCTTGAGTCATCACCGGGCACATGTATCTAACCTATCCCTTCTTTTGATTATACATAAAATACACGTACCTTGAAATTAAGAATTTTTTCGCATTAGTTGTAAACAATTTGAATGAAAGAAATATTAAAAATAAATTATATATATGTGTGTGTGATATATATGGACATAAGTGTCTGATAAACTTGCTCACATTTCCACAAGTCCTCGAAATCACTCCAGAGCGCGATGATATCTCGCTTCCCACCAAATACGCAATTGTTTCCCAAAAAAGCGTTAGTTGAGTTGCGTTCATATGCTTAAAGACAAATTTTATAGCACTCGTATGAAGTGAGGTGAGTATTTTGGGACTTGTGCTCTTGCAACCGGTTGTCTAATCTTTCCTGATGTTGTTTGGACCAGTTTAGGTGTCCTATGGATCGATTGTGGTGCACTTTGGACCGCTTTAGGTGTTGTTGACCGTGTGATTTTCAAATGGCGATCCTTTATGGGACCTATATATATTAGTCGATGCGGCCACAAAAGAAACATTCCACAAGTGGGACCGACATTCTTTTATTCTCTATCTGGAATTAGCAACTGGCACCCTTCACCAACACTTTCTCCAAAGAAACTCTTTACAAACCTTCTGCAATTAGTACGGCGTGATGATGTTCCATTAACTCATGCAAAACTTCATCGGCTGCATGGAGTGGTCTACCATCCATGTCTTGATCAATGTATAGCTCATACACATGTGAACCCTACTTAACACCAATTACATTTGTTAAATATGACACAAAATTTGTATTAACGATTTGATAAATGTGAAATTTATACCTTTTTATCACTAGCGAGGATGACCTTGTTTAGGTTGTCGGCTTTGTCTTTTGGAGTTTGAATGATTGCCTCCCGATTAACCTCAACATATTTGGGAGAATGGTGTGATCCTCTTGATGGAGAAGTCCAATTGGGTGTCAAATCATCTAAATTCCCGGGAAGCACAAGGTCGATGTGTTGGATAAACTTTTGAATGAGAATGTCTTGTTGCTCTATCTGTTTCTCTTATTGAAGTGCTTGTTTTTGCAATGTGTGGACCCGCGATGGTACCGAGCACGTTGGGCAAGACCATAGTACCGAGTAATTCCAAATGCCTAACGTTGGGTCAAGAACGCACCCACTCCCCTAACATGCCCTGGGTGGTTCGGTTTTCGGTAGGTGCACAAAGGATGTTTTGTTTAAAAGTGGGTATGAATTTCCCCTCTAATTCATCATTCTTTAATTTTTCCTACGTATCAAAATTATAGGAATATTTTAGAACACTTGAACGCAAATAGGTAAATGAAGGAAAAAATAGTTGTAGGGTTTACCACTCGTTTGGAAATTTCTTTTTCATCCTCCTTCTTGTGTTTACCCTTCTTTTTTTGTCAGCCTTTGAGGAATAGATCACACACCTCAATCTCATCCACATCCATTGGTTGTACCGTAGCCCTTGCCTCTTCATTGTTCATCCCGGCCTCGACTATGTTTTGAACATCTATTTCTAGACATTCTTACACAAACTTTAGTACCGCCAATCCACAACCCTCACGGCTCAATCGGTGAGAAATGAAATTCAAACCGGTAATATGTTATTTTTCTTTCCTCGTACCCTATGTTAGCTTGTTAGAGGTATGTCATCAGTAAAGAAAAGTTAATCTAAATAATTTTCATGTTGAACTTAAATTTACTAATGTTAAAATCATTCTCCAAAGCCCTTCTCTTGTGGATCTCCCAACTCTTCGGTTGAATGTGTGTGTAAGTTATCCACAAGCAATCACCTTTCTCCGAAGAAAATATGTTGTGCCTTGACAAAGTGTATTTGTGCTCCTGCCAACTCTTTCACATCATGGTAGTTGTCTTCTTTCTTAGAAATACCATATCTGGGGCATCAATTTCGAAGGGTCTCTATGGGAATTTTGGACGATGGAAGTTACAATAAATTAGAGTTCATTTTAGAATAAGAGTAGGGAAAATTAGATGGGGAGCATCACTAAGGCCAATCATGACACTAACCTCATAAAAGAAAGTTTACGAGGAAAATACTACTTACAAGATCAACTTCAAACATCTACTAAAATTTTTAGAGTTGGAAATAAACTGTCACTAGGTTTTCACTACTCGGCGTACGACCTAGCTCACAACTATTATGTTATCACTAAATAACAACATTAAACAATCAATATAATTGATACCCCTAAAAATTATCAACCATTCAAGACTCCATTGTGGAGCACAAAATAATCTAGTGTTTTAAAACACTAACATTTACTTCAAACAAGCGGGAGCTTCAATTTGATAAAACCTAGCTCACCATCAAGTCCAAAAGCATTTGCTTTTGTGTTGATCTTCCCCTTCAAAAAACAAGCGAAAATGAAATGAGAACAAACCAAATATTTATGAGGAATATAGGAGTTGGAGGCATGACCACATACCTTTGATTAACTTGAAGAAATCAAGGATTGTAGATGAAGAAAAATGAAGAAGAGGGTTGTAGTGGTTTTCGTTGGGGGGGGGGGGGGAATGCGGGCTTTCTTAGAGTATTTAATACCCTTTGAAAACCCGCCTTTAATGCTATTTTTCCGTCAAATAGCCATTTTGAAATCAGAAAGCTATACGGCTCTTTTAAAAATGACATAGGAACAGGTTTCGAACTCAGAACCTAATTTAATTAGTATATAAAAAATGACCCCAATTTCTACAAATCGACCTTACCACAAACCCCCCCCCCCCAAACTCAACTCACTTATCAAACCCTAGCATCCAAAATCTTCAAAACATTCCCATTCCGACCACAATATCAAGACCTAGATACACAAAGAAGATATCGGGGTAGCGAGCGACCGTAGCCATGAACCATTCACCGAAATTGAGGCGTCAAAACGATTCATAAAAAAAAAGTGGAGGAGAGGTATGTTGAATTCTTCAAGCATAAGGTTATCAATTCAAAAGTTATCCATACATCATTAACTGGAGATCTGAGTCTATAAAATTTGTTAAGCCATTTCAAAGACCAACATCTCGTGAATTTGTTGTGTTTAGAGGAAAATGTTTATGCAGATGAGGTTATATAATTTTATGCTAATTTGGGACAAAGTATGAATAATCGTGATGTTACTAAGGTGAATGGAAAATTAACCACTGTTACTAAGAACACAATAAATGAGGCCCTAGGTAGCTCGTACACCTCCCCATGGCCTAGGCCCTGTAGAAATTGAACCTCGACCATGGCCTAGGCCCCGTAGAAATCTATCACCAACAAAGCTGGCCATCAATCACAGAAGCCACACTATTAGACCCCGTATCCATGGCTAGGAAATACTTCCATAGAATTAGAAGTACCGCAAGCCCGACATAGAGCTATGATATAGGTGTTTTTACGGTAGAGCAGAGGCTTATTTTATGTGTGGGTATGTTTGAATGTTTTGCCCATGGGTGGACACATGTGTGAGCCTACCATTGGGAATCTTATGCTATTCTACTATGTGGTGGAGGGTGTGGAGATAAACCCCGAGTACACCATGATTATGAGTATGCTCAAGGCTGCAAATACCAAAAAAATGATCTCTATTACGAAGGCTTGATCACCGCAATGTTGAAGAAAGCTAGCGTCTAACCTAAAGACCACCCACTTTGCTAAGAGTTTTATGACTTACTGTGGTTTCAGCATAAGCAGTTGAGGCTCGGCGATGGCAATAAATGGGAGCAATGAGTTATTCGAGGATAGGAAACAAAGAATGCCAAAAGGGCTAGGGAGGTGAAACTTGATAGAGCAGAGGGGTCGGGATCTCGTAAGTATTTAACATTGTTCAATATCTTACAGAAATATTTTATACAGTTCTCGTACCAATTGATAATTGTGTATGTTAAATTTGATTTTCGTTGAGTAGTTTACCATAGCAGCTGGAAGACTACCATCGGCCGGTACTTGAACTGCATTCGGGGCGACGTGGAAGAGACCTCTGAAATGTTAGCAAGAGGATGCCCAACACCAACAATTCATGGAGGCTCAGGTACTCCACCTTGGACTAAGCGAGTATGAAGAGCCACAAAACTTTGATCCAGTTTTGACGGACAACCATGAGGAGGCCGAGCCGGGACAATTCATGGTGAAAACCAAGAGAACGACTATGACTCCAAGATTGAGCACATGTTTGAGGATGTCTAGGCAACCAAACTTTTAAAATTAGTTTCTTTGTGAAATATTTTGAGATTACTATTTTAAGACTTATCAAAACTTCTTGCTACAATTGTTTTATTTTGTTAAAATTTGGATGATATTATTCTATGCATGAATTATGGCCAATAAGTTGGCCCTTTCATCAAATTTGCCACGTTTACTTATTTTATGTGTATTTTTTAATGCTCATGTAAATAATTATTATAATATAATAGTGTATAAAAACCATTCAATTTAACTCATATGATTACAAAATTTACCATTCCAGCCGAACAATTTCTGAGCTCGAAAGTTAGTCGGCTCTTTAAAAAAACCGGATTCAATTACAAACTCGTAATCGATTCGGCCCGTAATACTAAATTGGGCCAATTTAACTTACGAACTCGTAAATGGTGGTTCCGAGCTTGGGTGACAAATCTGGTCCCTCTCAAATTGAAACAACTCGTACATATTTTGGAAATTATTTCCTTACGAACTCGAAAGCTCCTTGGCCTAAGTTCAGGAAGGGCCAAATTACCAATTACGAATTCGGAAATATGAAATTGGCTCTTCACATAACAAAGGCGAACATGTTCCGGACACAGAAAATAATCTACATATGAAAAATCCTTGAATTCTCGATCGTCTATTCTCATTCTTCACTATTCCACAAACCCTAAAGAGCGATTTCAACCTCGGGAAGGAGATCGGCTCTAAAAATACATCAAAGCGAGCACAAAAGAGAAATATTAACAATGGCAAGAGGTGGTTCAAGTCGTATCCCTCATTCTCGATCCACTGGAAACAACCCCGGGTAGTGCCACATCAAATTTGTGTCATTGTTTGCACAAACTAGGTACAATCAATTACGTGAGAAGGGAACGTTACTATATTTCTATGTTGTTGATTTTAATGAATACTTGAGAATTGGATTAACCGATCCTTTAGATAAATTTCAAGACCAATATGTGGAAACTTTGATCTTATGCAACGAATCATCGTATTTTGATTTGTGTTGTCAATTCTATAGCAATCTACGAGAGGTTGCAAATGGTGATTACTCCACTAGGGTTGGGGAAATTTATATTACCCCAAACGAATGGATTTTGAATGATGTCCTAGATTGCCTTTATAGGAACCCCGAAAGCGTATATGTGGAAGACCTTAAAGGTCATTTGAATGATGTTCACCATAGGGTAAAATGGCCACTACTCTTTGATTACCCATACGTTGACCCTATCTAGTGTAGTGTTAGGTACTTCCAACATGATGCGGTGGGTTTGGGTAAGCCGGAGACTTTTTACCTCAATCATTTAACAATAGATCAACCCATTATCTAAGATATTATTGATAGATGCTTAGTTTCGACCTCCAGACACATCACTGAGCCTACTTATACCGCCTTGATGTTATTTTTATTTCATAATGGAGGGTAGGAAAATAAACCCCCGGGCTGGTGATATTTAGGCACATGGTTTGGGTTACCACATCAACTCAGGTAGTAAGGGACCTCCCGAACAAGACTTTTATCACCAAAATATTGAAGAAGATCGAGGGGGTGGAAATTACCGGTGAGGAGAAAATGCCAAAGTACTTCGACAAGACCTACTTCAAAAATAAGAGGTGGGTGTTGGTCGATTATAAATGGTGCATGCCATAAGCCACAAGGAGATGGGAAGCCGAGCAAGAGGCCTAAGTTGATGAAGGTAAGTGAATTCTTGTTTTTCATTGCAATTTCTTCAATGACTATATATTATTACATATATTTATGTATATGTGTTTAACAATTGTAGATTTGGAGAAAGCCTACTTCAAAGGCGTTAGAGATTGCTATAAGTGGGTTCACAAGGAGTTCGCTGCCATGAAGGCGATGATTATGAAAATTGAGAAAAGACAACGAGTGTACAAACGCTATCTCGCTTCCAGCCAGCATCCTCGTTTTGACCAATCCATATCGACGGGTGATCTTGAAGATGACTTGGAGTCGCATCTTCCATAGATGTTGCTTTGTTCACCTAATATTTATCTGTTTTGAACTATTGATGTTTGTAGGATGATTCCTATCTCATGAATTTAGGTTTAAACATTGGCTTATGTTTGACTTATTATTTTCTAGTTTTAATGGTTTGTAAGAGGATGTGATTTTTTCTATGAATGCTATTTGAATTGATCGGTATTTGGATTATGAGTTCATCTTGCTTTGTTTTACTCCTTAAACCAAAATAGAAGTAACATTTAAATTGAATCTTTGATCGCGCAAATTTGACGCACTTAATTGTCAAAACAAAAACAAACGATGACACTACTTCTTCTATTTTCTTTTCTTGGTAACATTTTTGGCTCTCTTCCTTTTACGGCTTACCTTACAACGAACGTCCATCCAAATTCCTTCATCATGATCATTGTGGCCGACAGAACAATTGAAGTTATGATCGTCCTATTCAAGCAAGATAGCATTATCCATTCCAACACCCGTTGTATTGTGACCAATCCAAGAATTTCTTCAACTTCGAGTTCTTCAACAAAAGCGTGTTTTCCTTCCAAAACAATCTCCCACCAAGGATTGGAAAGTTCTCTTACATAAAAAACCTGGTGCGCTTGAGAAGCCAATACGAAAGAATCTTCCCGCCAACCGCTTCGACTACTATCGACAAGGGTGAAACCAAAATCCTCAGTCCGCTGGCCATTGTTGAAATTAACCCATCGACATTTAAAAACTGCAACTCGGATAGTGACATAGTTAAGCTCCCAGATATTTGAAATTGTTCCAAAGTAACACCGATGAGCGTACATAGGATTATTATCACTTCCATTATCGACATGCAAAGCTTCAGAGATGAGAGACACTCCACTATTCTTAGACACACCCTTATCATCCACTGATTTTGTGGAAAAAGTAAAACTATTGTTGTAGTACCCTTCATAAGAAAGTATAGTACCCTGTGGTCTACGAGCCAACCATTTAACTTTCATTGGATGATCGCCCACTGGTACATGATCACACAACCATGATGCAAAAGTCCCACTGTGTAATTGTAGGACCTAAGCTTCATTGAAATTAGGGTTGGCGACTCTAATGTCATCCATGTGAATCTCTCTATATATGGGACACCATCTTCATGATTGCGAAGAACATAAAGATGGGTAGTACATAAATCTTCCGCGCTAGGATTGAAAAGTTTCCCCTGCCTAACCCCATGATCTTCCAACCGCTCCTCACGTCTATGAGTTGGAACCCCAACCAAAACAACCTCATTCATGTAATCAGTAAAAACTCGATGACCTCTTTTATTACATACCGATAGACAATACTTGCATCAGGCATGCACCGATTCTTCAGAAAATGCTTAAATATTTTCATGTACCTCTCGAAAGGGTACATCCACCTCAGAAACACAGGACCACAAAGCTTGATCTCTCGCACAAGATGAACACACAAGTGGACCATAATGTCGAAGAATGAGGTGACAAAATACATTTCAATTCGGCAAAAAACTTCAACAATCATTGATTGCAAACGGTCCAACTTCGACGCACTAATGTTTTTGCTACAAATTTACTTGAAAAACAAACATAGCTTCATAATGCATAATCTTACATGGGATGGAAATGACGATCAAATTGCAATGACATTCAATTTCTGCATTAGATTGTGATAATCATGAGACTTGAACCAAATCAACTTCAACTCCTCAATCGAAATGACAAGTACTGATGTTGGAAGAATACGCGGCAGGGATCTGAACACTACTTAGGGTCTCACAAAGTGATTTCTTCTCAGAATGAGACATAGAATAGTAAAAAGGGGCCAAGTAACAATTTTCACTAGAACTCACTGACCTTAGGTTCTTCTTAATTTCTATCTCAACCAAATCTAACCGAGCCTTAAGCCCGTCCTTTGTTTTCCCAGTGGTATTCAACAATGTCCTGACCAATGAATCACACACATTTCTTCTCAATGTGTATGACATCAAGACAGTGTCTAACGTCCAAATGCTCCCAAAGGAAATCTACAGAAAATGGAGCATTTCTTTCAATTCCCATCTACGAGCACTTTATGTTTCTTCTTCCCAAAGTCATCGGGCAAATTCTTCATAGCCGACGTATGTATAATCACATCATCCATTGGTCAATTTCTCTCCGCATGCCAACGCAGTAATTTTGCATATTCCTTACATGCAAATAACTTCTGCAATCGAGGAACGATAGGGAGGTACCACATCACTTTTTCTGGGGGGTTTTCCTTTGTTTTAGTTAACAATTCCGCACCCACCGCAATTGGCACCCCTCTTAAATTTGTAATGAGACTCACCACACACTCGGCATGTTTTTCAATTTTCATCTTCTTTCCTCCGATACAACATACAATCATTCGAGAAAGCATGTATTTTTTTTCAATTCCAATCCTATCGGGCAGAGAACATTTTTGGTGGCATTAAACCTATTCGGCATAAGATTACCTTTGAGGAGAAAATCCCTAAATATTTCAAGAGTTTTGGTCATCGACTTATCGGTCCATCCAAATTTGGCCTTCAAATTCATTATCTACAAAGTCGCACTAAGTGCTGAATGTTTGAAACCATTGTACAATGGTGTCTCTTTGTCATCAAGTAAAGCTTGTAAGACCTCGAGTTTACCTTTGAACTCTCTTGAAATATCCTTCACCATTTCGTCAAATTCCCCCATTCCCATCTAATTCATCTCCCACATTCGTGTTACTCAAATTGTCCCAGTCGTTTCTCCAACTTCCCCGTGCCATACCCAATGAGTGTAGCTAGTTTGAAGCCCCCTCATTATGAGATGTCCCCACAATTTCTTCCTCCCTAATTACACATCGTTTCTACAATCTTTACACGGGCATTGGGCTCGCACAATTAGAAGCATCTTCAAACGAACGTAAGAAATGTTTCAATCAATGGCATGTAATCGGGTGATTTTCTAAGATCATTACCAATGAGTTCATTCATGAATTATCCTATAAGTTAATTACAATGCAACCCATTAGCATTATCTCAACAATAACCAAAACCCAACCCTAATTAATCTAACTACAAACCTAATTCAAGATTTATATATGTAAAACCCTAATTTCATGATAATTCCAAACTATAAATTTATATACTACTAACCTTCTCCAATGGAAAAAGACGTTCTTCAATGTATTACTTTACTCCTTCATCTATGGATTACGAAAGGGGGGAAAACATTTAAATTTGATTCATTGTGAGAATTTGAAGAAATGAGAGCATTTTTCTTCTTCTCATATATAGAGTATGGAACCCACTTTCATAATAAATATTTCCAAAGTAAAACCCCTTCCGAGTTTTGAAAGGGACCCCGATAGACCTTTCGAACTTAGAAGGTCTTTCATCTTTTATGAAATGGCAGAAGCTGCCTTTTACTAACTTGCAAGGTATGTCGAGGCCTTGTTCCAAATTCGAAACAAGTGTCAATCAAAGGCGGTTTTACACAATCGCCTTTAATTAACGCTATTTAAAGGCGGTTATTTGGAAACCGCCTTAATAGGAGAAATAACCGCCTTTAAAACGGTTTTGCGGGTTCCGAGAGGGGTTCCGACCCTTCATCAAGGTGGCTCTGCATTTTTTTTTCCAGAATCACCTCTTATCGTCACCTTTAATGGGCTGGCCTCCACTAGTGAACGTGAAGTAGTTATAACTTTATGACCCGATTAATGTTAGTTGAAAATTTTATCTTAATCTCTTCTAATTACTACAAAAAACCTTCTAGTAGTGACGCTTTTTTGGAGCATTCATGATACTCAAAGGTGTCGCTAAAATTATTAGTGACGTTTTATAAAGTGCCTCTAATCAGCGTGTCACTAAAATATTGTGACGCGTTGAAACACTGCTATATTTTTTGTGACGCTTTAAGATGCAGTTCAATTTAGAAGTGTCCTAAATTTTGTAACATTGATTGATATAGTAATTTAGTTTAGTGACATGTTCACATGTCACAAATATTTTAGTGACACTTGAAGGTGGAGCAAATGTTGTGACATTTCCTTAACTGTCACAAAATATGTGTCACTACTGGAATTTGTTTTTGTAGTGAATATACAGTTTAAAACTTGGTCTTTCAAAAACTTATAGAAAACCCATTTTTAAAAGACTGAGTCTGAAATGATTCAGCTCTTTTGAATGTTGGAAGAAACAAATTTACAGCACTAATAATGAAATTTAATACTTTCCAAAATTTCTGGTTTTGAAATAGAAACTCTCAAATATAAAAATTTGGTGAATAATAACTCCATACTAAATTGGTAAATGTGCCTTATAAAAATATATCGTAATATTATATAATTTATATGATAAAGTTACATATATATATATATACATATATATATATATATATATTTGTCCAAATCACACAACTTGGTAAATAAAACAAGGAAACCCTATCAATATGCAGTGTACGTATAATCAAATAAACCAACATTTTTTGACGTTTATATTTAATAAAACCAAAATATATAGAATCTGGAAACATAACCAAACATCTTGAGAACCAGGTCAGTTTAACCGTGCCTTTGGAACCTTGGAAGACATGTACCGCAGTACATATCCCCATATAGAAATGCTTCTCTACTGTCGATTGGGGCATTTGGGTCAAATGTGCCACTGCCACACCCATTTCCTGCAATTACATCAAATTTGTCCAACCAATTATGCTCTTATATCATATATATATATAAGATGAACTTAAATTTATAGGGTTGAGTTTATCTGAACTAAATTGATTTGAAATAAATTGAATTAAATTGAATTGAATTTAAATTAAGTGTGTTGAAAAATAATAATAATATGACTAAATAAAGTTAAATTTCATCAAATACATTTTTCATTGATATAAACTAAATTTAAATGAAGATTGATAAATTGTGGAGAACATGGAAGCATCTAGAAATTAAAATAACAGTAAATTACTGACCACTGCTTCTATTTATAGATGATGATGATGATACAATAATCATCATCTACTTGTCGTTGTAGTTCCTTAGTTTATTCAGGGTTTGCTTTGTATGCCGGACGATTAGGGATAACCGAACCCGGAATCAGGTCAATCTGATGCTCAATCCCAC
>JAULKM010127050.1:0-20017 GCA_032355605.1 Rubia tinctorum | reverse complement strand
GTCATCCATATTATTGCTTCTTGGATGGGTACTCGGGGTATTTTCAAGTGGCAATAGCTCCGGAGGACCAAGAGAAACCCACATTCACGTGCCCCTTTGGTACGTTTGCTTACCGGTGTATGCCTTTTGGGCTATGTAATGCCCCCACTACCTTTCAAAGGTGTATGGTAAGCATTTTCTCGGAATTTGTTGAATTTTTTTTGAAGTATTCATGGATGATTTCACCGTTCATGGTAATTATTTTGACAATTTTTTAGTAAATTTAGCACAAGTTCTTAAGAATTGCATTGATACTAATATTGTGTTAAATTCCGAGAAATGTTATTTTATGGTAGAACAGGCATTGTCTTGAGCCACATTGTCTCCTCTAAGAGTATTGAGGTAGACAAGGAAAAGATAGACACAATTCAAACTTTGCCTTATCCCACTAATGTGCACAAAGTGCGCTATTTTCTTGGTCATGCAGGATTTTACAGCCGGTTCATTAAGGATTTCTCCAAGATTGCATCTCCTTTGTGAAAGTTATTGAAAAGAGAGGTGGAATTTGTGGTGGATGAGGTTTGTAAAGGGGCCTTTAATTTATTGAAATAAAGGTTAGTTTTTGCCCCTATCATTCAACCCCCCGATTGGTCCATGACCTTTGAGATCATGTGTGATGCAAGTGATTACACATCAGAGCGATGTTTGGTCAAAGGGTGTGGAGAGCACCTCACGCCATCCACTATGGATCCATGACTCTCAACGAGGCCCAAAGGAACTACTCCACCACAGAAAATAATTGCTAGCGGTGGTATTCTCTTTAGAAAAGTTTCGATCTTATTTGATTGGTACCAAAGTTATTGTGTACACTTACCATGCTGCGCTTCGTCACTTGATGATGAATAAGGAGGCCAAGATTCATTAGATGGATTTTCTATTTATTGAGTTTGACATGGAGGTCCAAGACAAGAAGGGTACAGAGAACCTTGTAGCCGATCATTTGAGCCGGTTGGTTCCATACCAAAAAATTGAGGTAATGTCACTATGACGGAACATATATGGGAGGAGTTCCCCAATGAAAAATCATTCGTTATTGGGAACCTCCAACTGTGGTATGTTGATATTGTGAATTTTCTTGTCTCCGGTAAATTTTCTCCCCGTTTTACAAAGGCTCAAAGAGATAAGCTAAAAAGTGATGTTAAGTATTATGTGTGGAATGATCCTTTTTTATGGAAAACTTGTGTTAATCAGGTTGTTAGGAGATGTATCCCTGATAATGAAGTGCATTCAATTCTTGCTTTTTGTCATTCGTATGCATGTGGCAGTCATTTTAGAACAAATAGAAAAGCTAGAAAAGTTCTAGAAAGTGGTTTTTATTGGCATGCGTTGAATAAATATGCATACACTCTTTGTAAAGTTTGTGATGAATGTCAGAGAGTAGGAAATCTTTCCTCTAGGAATAAGATGCCTCAAAAACCTATATTGTATTGTGAAATATTTATTGTTTGGGGCATTGACTTCATGGGACCTTTCCCTAACTCTTTTGGCTTTACATAAATTCTTGTTGTCGTTGATTATGTGTCAAAGTGGGTTGAAGCAAAACCCACTAAGACTGATGAATCTAAAGTGGTTGCAGATTTCTTGAAAGATAATATCTTCTCAAGGTTTGGGGTCTCTCGAGCCTTGATTAATAACCGTGGGACCCAATTTTGTAATCGGACAATTGAGGAACTTTTAAAGAAGTATGGTGTTACACACAAGATATCTGCTGCCTATTACCCACAAACCAATGGCCAAGCCAAAGTTTCCAATCGAGAATTGAAGTTCATTCTTTAAAAACTGGTTAATCCTAAATGGAAGGATTGAATTTCTCGGTTAAATATTAGTAACTTATTTATTTTCGATGTTAGTTTTTTTATATATTTGTAAATGTAGCATCCAAAATGTCTACTAGGAAATGGACTTGTGACGATGTGTCACGGTCAGGTAATGTCATTTCCGCAACAATGGACACGACGGGGGATGAGGATGACGGTTCGGGTGAAGTAAGAAAACACCAAACTCATTGTAGAGCATTAGAACGTAGAATGTCTAGGAAAGAATTAATGTCGTTGATTTTTGAAAAGTTTGGTAATTGTGTGTCAGAGCAACATGCCTAATGGTCTAGATGGGTGGCGAATGTTGGTAGAATATTGGTAGATATCTGCTACGATACTTGGCATGGTGTCCCAAATGATTACAAGAACACCTTGTGGATGGAATGCAAGGTAACCTTAGTGAATCATTTTTCCAACAATTTTCTTCTACAATTTGTCTTCGCATGTACTCCTCATCCTCATATCATTGTGTTTTGTTATCTCCGTAGAGGCCATTTCAAATCAAAGCATTAAATGTGGGTGCTTTGCGAAAGAAGGCTATTTTCATGATGTCAAAGATTTAGCGTGAACATAAATACACTTTGTCTAGAGATTGCATATTAAGCGATAATAAAGGTGATCGTTCATGGGTAACTTATACGCACATTCAATCCGAGAGCTGGGAGATTTACAAAAAGGGGTCATTGGAAAATAGTAAAAATGATAGTAAATTTATTTGATGCAAATTATTTGTGTGATTAATTACATTAAAATGTCTATAGTGTTAACATGACCCTAACATCCAATTCAGGGTACAAGGGAAGAAAAACAACGCGTTGCCAGGGAGAATAAAATTCCTCACCGATTGAGTCGTGGGGGTTATGGCTAAGGGCCAATCGAGCTAGGGAAGGAACATCTAGAACAAGATGTTCAAATTGCAATAGCAGGCGGGATGATGGAAGATGAGGCAAGGGCTTTGGCGCAACCGATGTATGTGGATGACATTGAGAGGTGCAATATACTTCTCAAAGGCCGACAAGACAAGAAGGGTCTATATGTCAAGGATGGAGAGAAACTACTTGCCAAAAGAGTTGTACGTAAATTTTATGGTGAATACATTATTAAATTGAACAATATTAAGGTTATATCAAAATAACAAAGGTATATCTATTTATGTTTTCACTTAGGCAAAATTGAAAAAAGATCAATTGCAAGGGGAATTCATTCCAAGGGATAAACACGACATCCTTTGTGAAGCCATGGAAAAGTCGGACCATCTGGGCCAGGTAAGGGGTATGGGTAGTTTCTTGACCCACCGGCAAGCATTCGGGATTGTACGATCCTACGATGGAGCGGAACCCTTGAGAGTCCATTAGTTAAAAAAACAAAAGGCCCAATTCCAAGAAAAACGAATTGAGTAACAAGAAATTGTTACTCGGAAATTGGTCCAATGCATCGGTCTAGTCCTTCCGACAATTAAGAGGACTTAACGCCCTATTGGACCCCGCCATCTAGGGGTTCACGACACTCTCCTGGAGATCTGAGGTGAATCGCGACGGAAATTCTTCATAATCCAAGAATCGATAGACAATTGTTCAAACCCGACAACCTCGACAATTCCACCCTCACAATTGAAAAAAATGTACGAATGATCATTTTCTAAATTATGTCCCTTTCAATTAAGTTTCATATTTAATACCTATTTTGAGTGTATTTTAGAAATTATGTTTGTGTGAACTCTACATTGATCAAGATATGGACGGTAAGCCGTTCCATGTAGCCGATGGAGTTTTGTATGAGCTAATGAAACACCATCACTCCATACCAATTGCGGAAGGTCTTTCAAGGGTTTCCTTGGTTCCGTCGGTGATGGACGCCCCTTTGCCAATTCTGGACGGAGAATACAAGAAAATTGGGCCTTGCCGGGGAATGTTCCTTATTTGTCCCGTAGACTTATGTATGCCGATCCTATTAAGGATGGACATTTGAAGGAAACGAGGCCTCCATCGCCAAAACCAATGAAGATAACACCAAAACCGGTCAAATCAATGCCCAAATCGGTGCCAAAAACACCAACTAGGGTTACATCTTCATTGGCAAGAGCCCAAATCCTTCGAGACTTACATGGCTTCGTATGTGTCCTTTAAAATTTTCTGCAACCCCATGATCGAAACTCAACATGCACATTCTTGGGAAATGGATGTATATTCAGATGCAAATGTGAAATCATGGCGTTATGGAGTGATTGTTTAGACCTATGGAGATGTGAGCAAGTTAACCAGGCGATGATGTTGATCTACGCCTTGTCAGTGATTTTATTCATTTAATTTATAAATTCAATTTAAATTTCATTAACCATTATTACAATTAATACCTACTATGAAATTGTCCAGGTACATGTGTTTTATGAGTAATAAAAAGAAGTGATTGATTGGATACATGTGCCCGATGATGATACATGAAATTGGATGTACAAAACAAGAAAGGATCAATTACATTCAAAAATGACTAGGACGGAAGCATAAGATAGTTTTCATCGTACCATACCAACACTGTTTCCGAAAATTTCAAATAATAAATATTTTTTATTCAGGGACCATTGGATATTAATATTGATAGTACCCGCAATGAAGCGAGTGTATTGGATGGATCCCCTCTACTTCCAACCGTCCAATGCATTGGTTGAAATTTTGGAATCTGCAATGAAGGAATATAGCGACCAAAAAATTTGTTCATTTCACGTGGTCGAAATCAAGGTTGTCTATCAATATATTAATTTCCCAAATGCAACTAAATTAGTTGATGCAATAGTCTTAATAGTTTGTGTTTCATAAATATAGTACAAGAAACAGGTTCAAATTTGGGAGTGCGGTTATTACGTCATGTTATACGCGTCTGAGTGCATAGATAAAGTCCAAGAAGATGTGCTTTAACTTGACAAGGTAATTGTAAAATTGATCGTGGTAATGTTTCTAACAAGCATTTACCAAATATTTAATGCTATAATTTTATTTACAGATTTTCAAAAACAATTGGAAGCCCTACACGCAAGAAGATATCAACAATGCGTGAAATTCATTGGTTCGACATCTAATTCTCAATCGGTCAGCAACACTTGGAAATTCCAATATTGGTAGGAACACTCGAGTTAGATAAACAGTGAACCTTAGAAATGTCGAAATAGATTGTTAGCGGTTTCTATTCTTATCCATAGATTATTGCTTGCTTAACGTTATCTATAGATTTTTGTTTAGGTGCAAGATACTATCATGCATTGTTTTGAAATTGTGGCTCTGTATCAAGGCCGATTTTATACCAGTAATATTAATGAACAAATATTTCCCAAAAGAGCAGAAGGCATTTCCAAAATCAGAAAGTGTATCGTTTCTTATATGGCCAAAATTCATAGGGCGGAAACAATTTCCAAACTTGGAAATGACTCATGCGAAAGAGTTTCTGAGCTCAAAAATTTTGGAAAAAATGGCTCTTCAAAAAATTCCAGAGTGAGAGCGTAAAAGGGACACTAATTCAGAAGCTATTTATCATTGCACGAAGAGACGACACACAGCTTGTGGCAGTTTCCGAGTTCGGAAAATATAGTAATTTCTGAGCTCGTAAATGGTATCAAGGTAAGACAGAAACACTATATTTTTCAAGTTGGAAAATAAATTAAAGGCATTTCCCCGTCAAAATTAAAAGTGGTTCCCCGTCGAAATTAAAGGCAGTTTTTAATCGCCTTTAATGGCAATTTTTAAAGACGGTTCTCGGAACCGCCTTATTTTCAAATTGATTAAAGACAGAGCTATCAAAGGTACTTAAAAGGTGCCTTTAAAATGCACAGAGAACAGCCTTTAATATGTCATTCCTACACTAGTGAAAAATCATGATCAATAGCCAATGATCTTTAATCAATAAAATTAAATAAACGTTAATAAAATAGTGGAAATGAAGTTTGTTACCGTAAGGTGGATTTTAACTATAACCTTTCAATGTAAAGCGCAACGAAAAATTTCTTATCCTTTCTCCCAAGATTTTTGTGAATGTAGTCGATTCTCTCTTTCTTTGTACTTCCAATGTCATGAGTCCTCGTCAGGCACATGTATCCGACCCATCCCTTTTTTTATTATACATAAAATATAAGTACCAGGAAATTAAGAAATTGTCCACATCAGTTGTAAAAAATTTAAAATTAATAAATTGTAAAGAAGAACTGAAAGTTTATTTGTAAATAAATTTTACTTCCAAGATGTATATGGGCATTAGCAACTGATTAAATTTCTCACATTTTTCAAAAGTCCTCGAAATTACTCCATAGCGCGATGATATCTCATTTCCCACAAAATACACAATCGTTTCCCACAAATAATTAAGTCGATTTCCATTCATGTGGTTGAAGCCAATTGTGTAGCACTCGTACGAATTGAGGTGAGTGTTTCAGGCATTGTGCTCTTGGAACTGGTTGTCTAATATTGTCCAGTTTTTGTTGGACCGGTTAGGGTGTTTTGTGGACTGGTTTTGGTGTTGTTTGGACCGCTTTAGGTGTTGTTGGCCGTGTGACTTTTAAATGTCGATCCTTTATACGGTCGGCATAAATTAGTCGACGTGGCCACAACAAAAACATTCCACGTGCGGGACCAAAATATTTGTATTCGTCGTCCAGAAATGGTAATGAAGCACTCTTACCAACGCCTTCTCCAGAAAAACTCTAGACAAACCTTCTGCAATTGGCACTGTGTGATGATGTCTCATTAATTCATGCAAAACTCCATTGGCTATGTGGAGTGGTATACCATCTATGTCTTGATAAATGTATAATTCACACATATGAGAACCCTATAGTGTACCAATTACATTTTTCAACCTTGTCAAGGAATTTGTATGAACAGTTTAAAAAGTTAAATGTGTACTTTTTTATCACTTGCGAGGATGGTCTTGTTGAGGTTGTCAGCCTCGTCATTAGGCGTTTTAATGATTGCCCGTCAATTTACCTCAACCTCTTTGAGAGAATGGTGTGATCCTCTTGATGGAGATGTCCAATTGAGTGTCAAATCATCCAAGTTCTTGAGAATAGCAAGGCCCGTGTATTGGATCAACTTCCAGATGAGAATGTCTTGTTGCTAAATTTACTTCTCTTGTTTAACCACTTAGTTTTGCAATGTGTAGATCCGCGATGGTTGTGCATGGGGGTAGTATCAAGTAATCCAAAACTCCTCTCGTTGTGTCATGAACCCTCCCACTCCCCTAACACACCCTAGGTGGTCAGGTTTTCTTGTAGCCTCAATAAGTATGACATTCTTGAATGTGGGTATGAATTTCCCCTCCAATTCATCATTATTTAATTTTTCACAACCATCAAAATGGAAGGAATTGGTTAGGTAATGTAAACGGGAAACAAGTTTGAGAAGAGAAAAGAAAGGAAGTGAAGGTTTACCACTCGTTTGGAAATTTCTCTTTCGTCATCCTTCTCTTACATACCCTCCTTGTTTTATCAGTCTTTAAGGATTAAATCACACCTGTCAATCTCATCCACATCCATTTGTCTTACACGTGACCTTGCCACTTCTTCGGTCATTCTTGCCTCGATTGCAATTTGAACATCTCTTTCAAGAGGTTCTTCTAATAATTGCATTGCCACCAATCCGTACCCCCCACGGCTTAAACGATGAGGAACTAGATTCAAACCGGCTATGCGTTGTTTTTCTTTCTCTGTACCCTATGTCAGAGAAAATTCAACACTTATGACTCTTCAATCTATATACTTATTAAATTTAACATTAGATTACTAACATTAGAATCATTCTCCAAATCCCTTCTCTTGTGGATCTCCCAAATCTCCGGTTGAATATGTGTGTGGGTGATCCATGGCTTATCACCTTTCTTCGAAGAAAAAATATAGTGCCTAGATAAAGTATATTTGTGTTCTCGCAAACTCTTGCACATCATGGTTGTTGCCTTCTTTCTTAGAAATTCCATATCGGGGCAATCGATTTTGAAAGGTCTCTAATCGATTTAGAACGATAAGTGTTAGAACAAGGGAAAATGTAATATGTATAATAACAACACTCTGTCCATTAACGGTACCTTTCACTCCATCCATGGGGCCTCCTTATAATCTTTTGGACCTTATGCCAACTATCATACTTGAATTCCACCCTTATTCTTCCTATCTTCGCGACTTGTTGAAAACTATATCAGGGCAATCAATTTAACTAGAACACTTTGGTGTTCTTTGAACAAACACTTTGCCAACTTGTTAAAAACAAATGTAGTCAACTCTTTCCTAGCCATCCTACGTTCTAATGTTATACAATGAGTTTTGCTATTCCTATCTCATCAGACACATCATCATCATCGCCGATAAATCCCAATGTTCTGGGTTAGGTATTTCGTAAATGTGACACATCATCACGTGTCTGCTTCTTAGACATTTTTAAACCTACATAAACCACACTTAGTGGATTTCTAAACCCTAAATTTGTCACTAGGTCAACAAACAACCCCCACAACATAAAATACAAAGTATCATAAGTCTGAGGACTACCTAAATCACATTCATTAGGTATGCACTCTATGTAGAAGATTAAACTTGTAAGATAGACTAAAGCCTTACCAAACTTCAGAGATGTAAGAAACTGTGTTTCCCCTTGAAAAAATCTAGGGTTTAGATCCACCAACCTTGAAATCAAACAATTGATAGGATGAACATTGTCAACCTATAAGTAGAGTAGTAGATGAGACTTTTTACCCATAGAAATTGAGAAAATGAAGTGAAATTTGACCAAAATGAAGAGTATTTTTGTTGCATTAATCATGAACACATACCTTTGATTAGATGATGAAGATAAATGAAGATGAAAGGATGAAGAAATGGAGTATAAGCATGGAGAGGTTTGGATGTGGGAAAATGGTGGAAAATGGCGGGTTTTGCTTAGGGTATTTAATACCCATTTGAAAAACTGCCTTCAATGCTATTTTTTCGTGTGAAACTGGCTTTCGAACTCCGAAGCCCTTCTGCCCTTTAATGCATGCCCAGCAAACAGGTTCTAAACTCGGAACTTGTTTTAATTTATAAAAAAAATCCCAAAGCAGATTTACGATTTTCCCTAACAAAAACCCCAAATTCAACTCTCCTCAAACCATAACCACCAAATCTTTCAAAAATCTATCACTACCACAATAATGTTGAGGCCTAGGAAATTGAAGAATAGCACATGGGCAACGAGTGACCATAGTCATCAACCGTTCACCGAGGTTGGGGCGTCGGAAAGTTTTTTCAACAAGAAGGCGGAAGAGAGGTACGTAGAAATTTTGAAATGTAAAGTCATTAATTTCAAGTTTATTAAGCCATCGACCATATCATATTTGTGTTTGTGGTATTTGTTAGATAGATTCAAAGTTCAACATTTAGAAAAGTTGATGTGCTTAGAGGAAAATGTCTACCAAGACTAGGTGATTCAGTTTACGCCAACTTAGGCTAAATTACAAATATTAGGAATAGTACGATAGTCAATGGAAAAAAATTTATGGTTAACATTTGGACAATAAATGAAGCCCTAGGATCAAGCTTTACTTCCCCCGAGAAATTGACCACCTAGGAGGATCCCATTGCCCCCATAGACGTCTATCACCAACAAATTTAGCCATCGGTCATCGAATTCATCCCACTAGACCCCGTAGTAATGGCTAGGAAATATTTTTGTGGCCTGGAAGTGTGGCAGGCCCGACAGATAGTTATGATGTCGAGGCTCTTTGAGTTCAGGAACGTCTCACTTATGAGTGGGTGGGCTTGAATGTGTTGCCCACGAGTGAGAACACATGTGAGCCGATGATTGGTAATGTGATGCTTTTCTACTACATGATGGAGAGTGAGAAAGTAAACCCCGCGTACACCATCATTATGAGCATGCTCAAGACCGTGACCGTGAAGAATAAGGATCTACCCTACGGTGGATTGAATACGGCTATCATGAAAAAGTGAGAGTCGTGCCCTAAGATCATCCTCTTCGAATGGATTACTATGATGATGCGTGGTTTCAACATAAGCAGTTTGTGATCGGATTTGACGATAGATGAGAGCAACGCGTGATTCCGGGACAAGCAACAAAAATGCAAAAAGGGCTGTGGATGAGGAGGATCTTCATAAGGCCGAGGGTTCATCTTCTCGTAAGTTTTAAATTTTAGTTTTCATATTTTTTAAGGCTATGTCCACATATTGTTTGTTATGATTTTTTGAATAAAGTGTGTGACATTTTCTTTTGTTTACAGGTTCGCAAAGCAGCTGGAAGAGCCGAATTGCTCGGTACTTGAATTGCATTCATGGGGACATGGAGAAGACCAATGAAATGTTGGCCAGGAAAGAGGTGCAACAACGTTTCATGGAGTCGCAAGGCATCGATATTGTGCTAAACAAGGATGAAGAGCCACCCACGTTTGAGCTGATCTTTTCAGAGAGCGAGGAAGAACTGGATGATGGTGCTAACCAAGACTCATAGAATCTCTATTAGGATGTTAAGTGAATGTTATGATGTGTTAAGGATATTTAGGAAAATACTTTGTTTATCAAGTTTTTTTGTTAATTTTGATTAATCATTTCGTGGATTCCTAAAATTAGGATTCGGCATTTGGATTATGTAGTTTGAATTTTTGGAAATTTAACTCGAATTGGTAATTTTAAGAGATTTTTTGAGTGTTCATTTTATGTTATTGAATATGATTTAGATAAACAAGAATTGGTTGGTTTCGAAAATATAATGTTGTTGGGAATTACTCTAAGATTTCCAAATTAACAATTTAGGCTGAATGAATTCCGAGTTCAGAAATGGTTCTAGCCTTTTAAAAAATGGAAATTATCACCGTTATGAGTCATGAAGTCATTCGGCTCAAAATAACCCTTGGAGCCAATTTAGTTTCCAAACTCGGAAACTAAGGTTCTAAGTCCGTCTCCTAATTCCAGGACGAATCTAGTTATATTGGTTCCGAGTCCGGAACTCATTTGGCCCCTGCTACTAAAGAGCCGAATTACACTTTCCAGACTCGGAAGATGTAATTCGGCCTTTTAGTAATAGGAGTTGAATGACTTCCGAACTTGGAACGTGGCCTGTATTTAAAAAAAAACCCAAATCGAGTCCAAAACCTCATTTTACACGATTTTGAAGAACCCTCACCCCATTCAGACCTCGGAGATACAATTTCCTTCCACAACGAAGAGACCAACATTTTTTCTTCATTTTCTAATGGAAAATGGAATATCATTACGCATCCCTTGCTCCACATCGACTGGCAATAATCTCGGGTATGACAATGTCAAGTTTATTTCTATGAATGCTCAAAAGAGGTATGAAGTTTTAAGTTCGAAAGGGAAATTGACTGATTTCTATGCGGTAGATTTGAATAAGGTTATGTGAATAGGTTTAGGCAATCCCTTAGACAAATTTAAGGATCAGCATGTTGAGAAATTGCTTGCTTGCACCGAACCCTCATATTTTGGTCTAGTTTGTCAACTCTATAGTAATATACACGATCTTGCGAATGAGTCTTACTCCACTAAGGTAGGGGGATTGACATTACAATTTATCAATGGATTTTGAACGAAATCGTTGAGTACCAGTATAGGAACCAAGAGAGTGTTTACCCGGAAGACGTGTAGGGTCCGTTGGATGATTTTTATCATAGGGGAAAATGGCCACAACTTGTTAATTACCCATATGTAAACCCTATCCAATGTATTGTGAGTATTCCAACAGAACCCGGCAGATTTGGGTAAGCCGGAGACTTTTTCGAACGACAATCGCATTGTCTATGAAATGATTGTGAGATGTTTAGTTCTATTTTCCAGACACATCACCGAGCCCAGCTATGCCACCCTTATGATGTTCTATTTCATAATAGAGGGTAGAGAGATCAACCCCGGGGCAGAAATATTTAAGCACATGCTTTGGGTTGCGACTTCGACGAAGGTGGTAAGGAGCCTCCAATATGGGAGTTTGATCACCATGATATTGAGGAATGTAGAGGGGTTACAAATTGGTTGTGAGGAGAAACCATCGAAGTTTTTTGACAAAACATACTTCGAAAATAGAGGGTGAATCTTTGTTGACAACAAGGGATGCAATAAGCCCCAAAGTGGTAGGGAGTCGAGCAAGAGGCCGAGAATTGAAGAAGGTTATAAAAATCCATTTATATTTTATTAAGTATATTGTAATACATATTATTTTTTGTATTTTCAACTTTGGTAGGTTCGGAGAAGGCCAACCTCTAAGGTGTAAGAGATTGGTATAAGTGGGTTCGCAGCGAGTTCGCGTGTGAAAACGAGGATTTTGAGGATTGAGTTAAGGAAAAGAGTCAAGGAATGCCATCTTGTCGAAAATCACCGACCTCTTCTTGACCGATCCACCTCCACCAGCAATCTAGACTATGACTTGAAGTCGCAAATTCCATAGATGTTGTTTTTCATGAAACTTATTAATTTGGTTTTTCAACTTGTTTGGATTAAAGAATAATTGTTTATTTTTAACTACTAGTTTTATAATTGGTTCATGGTTGACTTTAGCTATTGACTTGTCAAATCGCAAGGATTGATAATTAGGGTTGATTTCTGATTGATAATTGAGTGTTTGTTTTTGTTTACTTCTAAAACATTACTAGATTCTTGATTCATAAGAAAAATTAGTTCAATCAAATATTTGCCACTTCATTCTCAAAACAAAGAGAATTACAATCATTGAAGCTACTTCTTATGTTTCCCTTTATTCTGAACCTTCTTGGCCCGCCTCCTTTTATATGGGACCTTTTCTTAAACATCAACCCAAATTCCCTCTTTATGATAGCTACTTCCGATGAAACTGGTCAAACTTAGATCGCCGTCTACAAGCAAGCTGGCATCATCTATAGCGAAACCGGTTGAATTTTAACCAAAACCAAGAATTTGTCCGTCCACATAATCTTTAAAAAATGCACTTTTCCCTTCCACTGAAATCTCTCACCTAGGATTGGAAGGGTCCCTCACATAGAAAACCTGGTGCGCTTGGGAGGCCAAGATAAAATTATCTTCCCACAAACCGATCCGACTTCTGTTGACAAGTGTGAAACCAAAATCCTCAATGCTCTGTTCGTGGATGAAATCTACCCACTGACATTTAAAAACAACAATTTGAATGGGGATATAGTCAAGCTCCCAGATAATAGAAATTGCTCCAAAGTAACACTGCTGAGCGTACACTAGATCATTATCACTTTCATTACCGACGTGCAAAGCTTCAGAATGAGAGAGACTCTAATGTTCTGAGGTGCACCCTTATCATCAATATATTTGGTTGAGAAAGTTAAACCATTGACATCGTATCCTCCATAAGAGAGTACAGTACCAAGTAGTCTGCGAGCCAACCATTTCACTGTTATAGGATGGTCACCCACGGCTACGTGTTCACGCAGCCATGACGAAAAAGTCCTACTAGAAGTCTTATGTGTGACACCATACTTCGTCAAAAGGGCCTCGATTGTCTGATTACAAAAATGAGTGCCACTGTCACTAATCAAGGCTCGAGGGACCCCAGACCTAGAGAAGATGTTATCCTTTAAGAAATTTGCAACCACTTTTGAATCATCAGTCCTAGTGGGTTTTGCTTCAACCCACTTTGAAACATAGTAAACAGCAAGAAGAATATATGTAAAGCCACACGAGTTAGAGAAAGGTCCCATAAAATCAATGCCACATACATAAAAAAATTCACAATAAGGTATGGGATTCTGAGGCACTTCATTTCTAGATGAAATATTCCCTATTCTCTGACAGTTATCACAAAATTTACAAAAAGTGTATAGATGTTTATTCAAGGTAGGCCAATAAAATCCACTTTCTAGAACTTTCCTGGCGGTTTTATTTGCTCCAAAATGACCACCACATGCATATGAATGACAAAAAGCAAGAAGTGAGAGTATTTCACAATCGGGGATGCATCTATTAACTACTTGGTCAGCACAATGTTTTCACAGAAAGGGATCATCCCACACATAATACTTAGCATCACTTTTCAGTTTATGTTTTTGAGCTTTAGTCAAATGAGGAGGGAATTTACCAGAAACAAGAAGATTTACAATGTTGGCATACCACGGCGAGAAGCTCCCGATTGCGAACAATTGTTCATCGGGGAACTCCTCCCGTACATGATCCAATTCCGGTGACATTACCTCAGCTTTTTGGTATGGAACCAAACGGATTAAAATGATCTTCCACCAGGTTTTCTGTGCCCTTCTTGTCTCGGACTTCCAAGTCAAACTCACTCAAAAGTAAAATCCATCAAATCAACCTTGGCTTGGCCTCTTTCTTCGTTATCAAGTGACGAAGAGCTGCATGGTCAGTGTACACAATAACTTTCGTACCAAACAAATAAGATCGAAACTTTTCTAAAGATAATACCACAGCAAGAAGTTCCTTTTCGGTGGTAGAATAGTTCCTTTGGGCATTAAGGGTCATAGATGCATAGTAAATGGCATAAGGAAACCTCCTCACTCTTTGACCAAGCACCGTTCCAACGGCGTAATCACTCGCACCACACATGATCTCAAAAGGCAAGGACCAATCCGGAGATTTGATAATAGGGGCAGAGACTAACTTCTCCTTCAATGAATTGAAGGCTTCTTGGAAATCCTTATCCACCACAAATTCCACCTCCTTTTGTAACAACTTGCACAAAGGAGATGCAATTTTTGAGAAATCTTTAATGAACCTTCCGTAAAACCCTGCATGGCCAAGAAAAGAACGTACTCCGCGCACATTAGTAGGATAAGGCATGGTTTGAATTATTTTAATCTTTGCCTTGTCTACCTCAATACCTTTAGAGGAGATAATGTGGCCTAAGACAATGCCTTATTCTAAAACCAATTAATATGGTTAATTTGTGGACTAAGGAGGAAAAGTAAACCCTTCCACCCCTTCTATTGCCTCAGAGAGAAGAAAATGGGAAAATATTGAATCAAACTTACCAAAAATACCTTCATTTCATGAAGGCGGAGGGATGAAGGTGGAGGTTTACTAAATCGACATCCAATTGATGAAGGTGGAGATGAAGATGCTAGAAACCCAGTTGATGAAGATATTGGAAACCCAGTTGATGGAGATGAAGATGCCAGAAACCCAGTTGATGAAAGCAGAGAGGATGATATGAAGATGTCGCGCCGCTGATGTACGAAGAGTGGGAGATGTGAGGAAGATAGAGCCAGAGAGGAAGATGAAAGGGGGGCGGAGATGATAAAGATGAGAGATGTGAGGATAAGAGGAGATGGAAGCGAAGGATAAGATGAAAATGTGAGGAGAGAGATATGAGAGAAAATTAATTATCTTTAACTATTTCAAGGGCATTTATGTCTTAATTAATGTAAAATATCCTTAAAATGGAAAGTGTGCAGATTTGTGTGGGACAGACTAAAAAGGAAAGTGTGCAGATTCCATGGGATAGGGGGGAGTGTAAAAAGTATGTTTCAGATACATATAATATTATAATAACAAGCTTGGGGAACTTGTTATTAATTATAATATAGAGCAGAGACGGTTCAAATATGTTATTATATTTATACAGTGGCAATTGAATAAGGACTTAATATAATCATAAATTAAGAAAAATATAATATAATATATCATGCAGGTGTCTGCTCCACATAATATAGTGGCTTATTATAATATTTATATGATATTATTATCACATTAAACATATGCATAGATACTTCTTTTATTGGAACTTAATTGAGCGTCTATAATTGAATTCATCAGGATCATTCCATGTATTCTGGTATGGTTTATATGGTGTGCTAGATGTAAATATCATTTTGAAGAAATAAGGCCAAATCAAAATATGATGTTTAAACAGATTTTGATGCAATTAAATGTTACCATTTTAGGATATAAATTGAACTTACAATGGAATTTGACTGGTACGGAGCCAAAATTAGTTGTTGCTGCTGCTTTCAAAATCAGGAAAAAGGTTTTGACTGTTCATTGGCACTTGTCTGAGTTGTTTAAGTTAAACCTAGATGGTTCGTTTGTGAGTATTGGCAATGCAGGTGTTGGTTGTATTATTAGAAATCATACATGATTTACTATCTCTGTTGTTGCTTAACAAGTCCAAGAAGAGTCTCCAATCCAAGCTGAAGCTCTAGCCTACTTCAAGGTTTAGATATGGAAAGGAATCTGAATATCAGAAGGCTAGAGATTGAGTCGGACTCTCTAATCTTGGTGAAGATAATAAGAAGACAATGTAAAGTGCCTTGGACATGCTCAGATCAAATTAGAGGAATATGGGAGAAGTTAAAACGGTTTGAGTTCCAAATTTCGAATGTCTACAAAGAAACCAACTCGGTTGCAGATTCACTTGCCAAACTAGCTTCAACCCAAAAGGTAAACAAGATATTTTCTCATGCAATTATTCCTCCACATATTGAAGGCCGAGTGAAATTGGATGCGAGCTCAACACCATATCTTAGAGCAGGATAGTTTTCTGTATAGGGCTGAACTTTTACAGTTTCTTCATTTGTTTTCCACATTTTTTATGGGAAACTGAAACTCTTAGGAATGGAGATTATCTTGATTGTTTAGTTGATAGAGTTTTGATGACCTTTTATCCGAGGTAAGGTTATTATATCCCTCTCGTCTATGTAACTTTTTTTAATATTGATAAACAGGTAGGGGTCTGCCAAACCCCCACCATAACAGGTGGTGTTTCTTAAAATATAATTGAAATCATGTGAGAACACCCATATTGGGTGAAAACACTAACTTATGTGAGAATAGATTCTAACCATTAATTTCACTACATCAACGAATCAGATTTAAGGAGAAAATATAACATTAATAAACTAATTAATGGAAGATTCGATCTGGGACATCGCAACTCTGATGACCAAATAATTCAAGCCCCTCACCACTGAATTCCAGAAAACAACCAACTGAATTCTCAACAACTGAACTCTGAGCTGCCAGAACTCAACCTCTGACCTCCCGTCTCAAAACCCGTACAAGAGGCCAATGTAGACTGGTAGATCGTCAAGGTCATAGAAGATTCTGCAGAGTTTGGGGTTTGTGAAAACTCCGGCGAGGACGACGCTGAGGCTTCCGGTCACGACGTGGGTGTGGAATACGGCCATGGTGTCTTCTACCCGTTTGAAGCTTTCTCTACCGCCTCAGCTCAACCGGCGCCGGCGCTACGGAAGGTTTATTATTGTAGGTGGAATACTCGTTTTCTTTGTTCTTTTGATCCCATTATGTTTATTTGCCTACATGCATACTCCCTTTGTCCTCAAAGAACTATCTTTAGCTGTAACAAAAGAATAATTTCACAATCACTTTGCTTGAAAAAACTAGTATGGCAGTTTTGGAAGAAGTGAAGTGAGGAAGTTCAATGTTGTTTCTCTATTCAATTTAGAAATATACGCATATTTGGGGAAAAGTCTATGTTAAGAAGGACAGTTATTAGGTGGAAAATGGATTAATCCTCTATTTGGTGGGAAGGGTAGAGGTCAGAATGGGTAAATCTTTCGTTAGAGGAATCTGTCATTGCGATTTAGAGGATGTATGTGCTTATATGATCAGATTCTTTTGTCAGCGGAGCCTGATATTGCAATTTAGAGGATGTATTTACTTATGTGATCAAATTCTTGGAAAAATAAAATATGAGAATTCTAATCTTATAATAAACTTGCAGATTGACATTGTGAGAGTTACTTTGGTGATGCGGTTGCAGTAGTGTATAGAAGCATGAGACAACAATTAAATGTAGATGCTTTCATGTCTCTAGTTGGATTGTGCTTCCTTATAACCTTCATGCCGTGCTCAAATGAGGTTCTGATCTACTGTTTTTGAACCCGTCCGCTGCAGTACAATAGGCCAAATACTGGCAGATGTTTTCGGCTGCAGATTCATCGACACCGATGATTACCATCCAGAATCTAACAAAGGTAAGATATCAATCACATTGTTTTTGCTTGTCATTGACGAGTGAGCATCGTGTTTCGAACAGATAAGATTCTTAAGCCCCTTGTAGAGCCCTGCATTCTCAGCTGGAGGAGTCAAGTAACTGATGGTGTTAGCATAGCTACACAATGACGGCTTTGGATGGATTGTTTGCAACATAGTAGTAAACATTTGGTATGTTTCCAACGAGAATATCTGGGAACCAGGCATCAATAATGCCCACTTGTTTTCCAGGCATGAACTCAAGAGAGCCATAAGTACCTAAACGAAGCACTGCATCAGCTTGGAATATTTTCTCCACAAAAGAGTAGTAAGCTGCAAATCCATTGTGTGGGCTTGCTGATTTGGAAAAAAGAGCCTCGTTTGATCTCCTTCGTAGCCAAATATGGGTTGAACTCCAATTAACACATTTCCATACTGCTATCCATAAACCAGAAGGTTTCCACCATCATAGTTCAAATTTCTCGACGCTTTTGCACTTCCTCACATTTTCTTGTAAGCAATGTTAAGATTTTTGGTTGTTGAATTGAGCCTCATTATCATGAATAATCTCTTCAATCAAGGCCTCGGAAGACTCCAGAAGACCCTGAACATCGTATCCATCTCTTTGAAGGTCTTTAAGGACATAATAAATGGAGACAAAAACATTAAAGTATGCAGCAAAAAATTGATATTGTTTTAGCTTGTCATTGTCACATGAGTATCGTGCTTCGAATCGATAAGGTGAGAAATGGGATTCCTCTACCAGATGAAGGTCGCATTTCATGGCTTGAAATGCTAAGAGGTTGCCTAAAAACCAATATAGCAAACGGAGAAGCTGTGACTATGCGATGCTCAGCTCTGCAATAGCATTACAAGGAAATCTTGAGATCTGCAAATAAAAACTATAGCCGGGATCCTACATTTGCATGATCAAATTCGTGCTTTTTGAGGTAATTCAAGCATAATTTAGAGGTGTTTTAAGTTTAGTTGTAGGTGCTTTATGATTTGCTAGTAGGTGTTTAAGTTTACGCTTGTAGGTGCTTCATATTTAATTAGCATGTGCTAAAACAAATTTAAGCTATAACTCATTGGGGCTTCCAGTTTAACTTCTTGGTACTTCAAGTTTAACAATTAAGTTCTCTTAGTTAAGTTTTTAGGTTCTTAAAGTTATAACTCGAAGGCGCTTCGAGATTAGGTGCTTTATGTTTTTATTATAAGAGTTTTGGTTTTTACTTTTGCATTGCACTTAAGTCTTGATGTGCACTAGTTTTAAGTTAAACTTGCTTCAAATTATTATTGTATGTGCTTTATGTCATATCTTGTAAGGCTCTTCAATAAAAACTTTTTTTTAAAAAAAAAGTATACATTAGTGTTGGTTATATGTTTCCTGAATTCAGTTGCACTGTTCAGATATTTCTGATTCAAATTTGTTATCTTATTACAAATCTCATTGATAGACAAAGGACAGAGAAATTTGTTAAAATGTGAGCAGGTTCAAGAAAAAATATATTGAATCCCTCCTCTCATTGCAGACAAGAAATATACTGATAGTGGTGCATCTGTTTTATATAGTTATTTTAGGATCTTTTGTACTCATTTTGGTAGACATTTATGCTTTGGATACTCTATTTTATCTTGAATTCCTATTATTAGAGTTGAGAGCGAATTTATTGCTTTTGTCACTTGTAATAAGAATTCCGTGAGACGAGGTAATTGTTGAAGAATTGAAAACCTTGAAGACTCCATTTTGAAGACTATGAAAACTTTTGAAGACCCGCAAAAAGGAAGAAGAGAAGACTACATGAAGATCAAAGAGATAAGTCACTTGAGAGCAGGATACTCTGGTCGTTGTGAGTCGTGACGGATGTGTCGCGAGTCGCGATGGCCACCTGACCAGACTTACTTTTTGGGATTTTTGTACTATAAATACTCATCACTTTTTCTCTTCTTCCCCAACTCTCTCCGCGAAAAACCCTAGTTTTCCTATCTTTTCATCTTTGTTCTACTTTGATTCAATGTTTGAATCGCTTTTGTTAATTAGTATGATTAGTAGTAGCTAAACATTTCCTTGGGAGCAATTGATTAGGCTTTAAAACCCATGTCTTGAGATTTGTTTATAAGTTATTTAATGATTTATCTATTGTGCATTTATTGTGTTGAATTGGGTTGTTGAATTCATTTATGATATTGGAAGTTTGAGTATATGAAATGCTTGTATGATATTGTGTTAGGGTTTGAA
>JAULKM010127031.1:0-20020 GCA_032355605.1 Rubia tinctorum | reverse complement strand
TATATATATTCTAACTATTTCTCATATACAAATAGATAGGCAGGTACGAGATTGCTGACAAAACATTTTGTCGCTGAATTTCTTCAGATTCATAAATTCTAGAAGATGAAAATCTTGAATTCATCTAATTTCAATAGATAAAGTAAACAACATATTTCACACCGCAAACAGACATCCACACATACATCAAAACACCTTGAAAACACAGTTTAACCATAAACAAGATTTCTAAAAACAATCTAATTTGAAGATAAATCGGAAAACCCTCAAGAACACACACTAGCACACATACAATACGAGACATGCACCAAACACACACTCATTCATTAAATCTAAAGAAAGATCTGGGGCGAAATGGGAGATTAGAAGAAGAACAACAACAAAAAGAAGGAGTGACCGATGTGAAAGGGATCAGGGTTTAAATGGGAAGATGTGGAAGAAGAAATGTGTAGATGGAACCCTTTCACATATTTTAACCCTTATTTGAAGGAGGGGAGTAAATGTAATGTCACCACTTAACTACCCATATCATGAATCGTAAATCAGTATAACAAAACAAGACAAGATTCGACGTGAACGTGACAAGATTAAAGACATACCAAATGGTAGTCAATGTATGAGAAATGAGTATTGAAATGCTAGACACGAGAAAATGAGCAGGGAGGATGTCGAGAACATATAAAATGACCATAATATATTACTAACATGTTCTTAAAAATTCTAATATATTAAATTTATACAAAAACTTGTATTAGACCATCTCCCTACGTTTATGGTGATAGTTGGGTCTTATATGCAATTTTAAAAATAACTAACACAAGTTTCACGTGTCATATTCGGGTGGAGTACTTCGCACGTGTACCACGTGAAATATGGCATCTTGATTATAACTTTCAACTAAAGAAGTGTGTGCATGAAATGTGGAATATTGGATGGAAAGTGGATATAAATGTAGGAGAATTATCTTTAGTCAATAAATAACGCCACATATTGTCTTTTTTCTAAGTTATCACTTTAGATATTGTTTACATTTCCAACAAACAGAATATATTAATTAGTTTCCTAATCAACTTTATATTTAAATATACTTTTAAATTTATTTGTTTTAATTATGTATTACTTAATAAGTTTAGAACTTTTAAATTAGCTCGATTATTTTGTTCGAACTTTGATTTTAAATGATAAATATATTACTTAGCCACTCTTCACTAGAGTTTATGTGCGCTCCAGTTGAGTTTTGTTTAGTAAAAATTTAATTTGATGTAATTCATCTTAGTTTAATCATCTTATTACTATTTTTCAATACACTTATTTTTAGTTTTGTTCAATATAATTCAGTTCAGTGAAAATAAACTTTAGAAAACTTGGCCTTACAATAAAAAAGTATATAAATTAGTTCATATATCTAGTATCTTTGTTAATGAAAGATCTGATTTTATTTTTTTATATTATAATTAGAGTTAAAAACAAGTAGTAAATGAATAAATTAGTTCTAAATATTTATTAAATATTTTAATGATTTAACTAAAAACAATTTAAAAGATAATCATATAATTACACCTAACCAATATATAAACTAGTTCATAAGTTAAGAATGTTTGTTAATCATTTCAAAAACTTCGTTTATAGTTTCATTTCTTTCAACATAATCATAGAACTTACACTTTCATTTATACATACATCTCATTGAAACAATTTTCAGGGTTGAAGTTCGGCGGTGGAATACATTTTTATTTTTCTCTAACTATTTCTCATCTACAAATAGTTAGGCAGGTACGTAGATTGCTAAAAGAATATATTGTCACTGAATTGCTTCAAATTCCTAAATCCTAGAAGATGGAAAATCTTCAATTCATCTAATTTCGATAAATATAGTGAACATATTTCACACTGCACACAGAACTCCCCATATACATCACAACACCTTGAAAACACAGTTGAACCATAAACAATATTTCCAAAAACAATCTAATTCGAAGGCATATAGGAAAACCCTTAAGAACACACACTAGCACACATACAATACAAGGCATGCACCAACCACGCACTAATTCATTAAATATAAAAAGAAAGATCTAGGGTGGGGAAGGGGGAATTAGAAGAAAACGAAGAACAATAACAACAAAAAGAAGGAGTGGCCGATGTGAAAGGGATCTGGGTTTAAATGGAAACATGTGGAAGAAGAAGCGCGTGTGGATGGAACCCTTTCACATATTTTAACCCTTATTTTACGGAGGAGGGTATATTTAATGTCACCACTTAACAACTCAAAACATGAATTATAAATCAGTATAACAACGTCGAAAAGATTCGACATAAACGTGACAAGATTAAAGACTTACCAAATGGTAATCAATGAATGAGAGATGAGTAATGAAAGGCTAGACATGAGAAAATGAGAAGGGAGGAGGTCCAGAACAGATAAAATGACCCTAATATATTACTAACATGTTCTTCAAAATTCTAATATATATATATATATATATATATTACAAAATCTTGTATTAGACCATCTCTTTCGTTTATGGTGATACATGGGTCTTATATTCAATTTTAAAAATAACTAACACAAGTTTCACATGTCATCCTTGGGCGGGGTACCCCGCACATGAAATATGATATGTTCAATATAACTTTCAACTAAGGAATTGTGCGTGCATGAAATTGGAATGTCGGATGGAAAGAAGATATAAATGTAGGAGAATTATCTTTAATCAATGAATCATGCCACATGTTGTCTTTTTTGAACTAATCACTTTTGATATTGTTTACATTTCTAACAAACAAAATGTATTAATTATTTTCCTAATCACCCTTATATTTAACTATACTTTCAAACTCTTATTTTAAAATGATAATTATATTACTTAGCCACCGTTCTCCAGAGTTTATCTGCTTCAGTTTAGTTCAGTAAAAATTTAATTTGATGAAATGTATCTTAATTTAATCATGTTATTACTATTTTTAATACACTTATTTTTAGTTTTGTTCAATTCAATTCAGTTCAGTGAAAATAAAATTCAGAGAACATGGTCATACAATTAAAAAGTATATAAATTAGCTCATATGTCTAGTATCTTTGTTAATGAAATGTCTAATTTATTTTTTATTTTATATTTTGTAGTATAATTAGAGTTAAAACAACTAGTAAATGTATAAATTAGTTCGAAATATTTGTTAAATATTTTAATAATTTAATAAAAACAGTTTAAAAGATAATCATAGAATTACATCTAACAAATATATAAATTAGTTCATATATTAAGAATGTTTGTTAATCGTTTCAAGCACTTCGATTACGCTTTCATTTCTTTCAAGATAATGATAGGCCTTATACTTTCATTTATACATCTCATTGAAACAAGTTTCAGGTTGGAAGTCCGGCAGTGGAGTACATTTATCTTTTTCTCTAACAATTTCTTATATACAAATAGTTAGGCAGGTATGTAGATTGCTGAAAATATATTTTGCCACTAAATTCCTTCATATTCCTAAATTCTAGAAGCTGAAAAATCTTGAATTCATCTAATTTCAATATATAAATTGAACAACATATTTCACAATGATGGAGATGCCAAGACGACTACCATCATAAAGAAGACATTCCACGACTAGATCAAACATTCAAGGGTTATATTTGGGATCCTCTAGTGACATGGTTGGACCGATGACAAGGTCAAGAACGAAATTTAGAGATGCAACATTGAATGCTTTAATTGATCAACTTCAAGATGAACAACTCAAGACCAAATCTGCTAGGGCTTAGATTAATTATTGTCAATTAACTAAAGACATCATGAATAACACTATACTCTTTTTCCCACTAGTTTTTTAACGAGATAGTGTGATCTTTGTAAAATTATTTCAGTTTGGGTTATTTAGACTGTAAGCTCGGCATGTAAGCTTGGAGAGCTGAATTTTGGATTTACAGTCCATTAGGGTTTAGATTATTCGGTTTTATTCTGATTAGACTTAAAATTGGTAATATTAGATAAGGTAATATTCTTCAAGATTATTTCTTGAAGAATTCGACCAGATTACCATATATTACCATTTATTTTAGGTATTTTAGTTAGATATGGTTTTAGTTTTTTAAATCTGTCATAAGTCGATTCAGTTTCCATGTGTGATTAGGGTTTATGGCCGAAACTAACCCTGTAAATAGGGGGGATGTCCAATGAATTTTTAACACCTTTTATCAATCAAATATTCAAAAAAGTTATACTCATTGCTTGCGAGCGTCTTCATTGTTACTCAATCTTGCGTGTTAATTAAGTATCAATAATTCCGTGAACTAATCTTACGGGCTGGTTAGTGAGCAAGTCAAAATTAAAATAGTCGAGGGCTAGATTCTGAATTTCGTGCGGCACTATAGGATTTGGGCGAGATCCTTATCATTGTCAAAGATTTAAAATTCTGCAATTAATCCAAAATATTCGCAATGAAATTCATATCACACACCGCACACAAACCTCCACACATACATCACAAAACCTCTAAAAAATAGGTTAACCATAAACAATATTTCCATAAACAAACAATTTAATTAGAAGGCAAATAAGAAAACCCTCAAGAACACACACTAGCACACATACAATACAACACATGCACCAAACACGCACACATTCATTAAATCTAAAGAAAGATCTGGTGTGAAAGGGGGAGAATTATAAGAACAACAACAAAAAGAAGGAGTGGCCATTGTGAAAGGGATCTGGTTTGAAATGGGAAGAGGTGGAAGAAGATGCGTGTGGATGGAACCCTTTCACATATTTTGTTCCTTATTTGAAGGTGGGTGGGGGGAAGTAAATTTAATGTCACCATTCGACTACCCAAATCATTAGTTGCAAATGAGTATAACAAAACAAGAAAAATTTGACGTTAACGTGACAAAATTAAAGACTTACCAAATGGTAGTCAATGAATAAGAAATGAGTAATGAAAGGCTAGACAGGAGAAAATGAGCAGGGAGGAGGTCCGGAACAGATAAAATGACCCTAATATATTCCTAACATGTTCTTCAAAATTCTAATATATTAAATTTATACAAAAACTTGTATTAGACCGTCTCCCAATCATTTATGGTGATACTTGGGTCTTATATGCAAATTTTAAAATAACTAACATAACTTTCACGTGTCATCTTTGGGCGGAGTACCTCCGCGTGCACGCACGTGAAATATGGCATGTTGAATATAACTTTCAACTAAAGAAGCATGCGTGCATGAAATATGGAATATTGGATGGAAAGTGGATATAAATGTAGGAGAATTACCTTTAATCAATAAATCACGCCACATATTGTCTTTTTTGAAGTAATCACTTTAGATATTGCTTAAATTTCTAACAAATAGAATATATTAATTATTTTCCTAATCACCCTTATATTTTACTATACTTTTAAATTTATAAGTAATAATTATATATTACTTAATATGTTTAGATTTTTTAAATTATTTCGATTACTTTGTTTAAAAAAATATTTTTGTATGATTATTATATTACTTTGAGCTTGTTCTCTTGAGATAATTTAAAAGATAATCAAAGAAAATATCTAGCAAAAATATAAACTAGTTCAAATATTTAGAATGTTTGTTAATAGTTTCAAACACTTTGTTTACATTTTCATTTCTTTCAAGATAATATATAAGTTAAACTTTCATTTATACATCTCATTGAAACAAGTTTCGGGTTGGAAGTCCAGTAGGGGAGTACATTTATATTTTTCTTCAACTATTTCTCATATACAAATAGTTATGCATGTAGGTAGATTGCTGACAAAACATTTTGTCACTGAATTGCTTCAAAATTCTTAAATTCTAGAAGATGGAAAATCTTTAAATCATCTAATTTCAATCGATAAAGTGAACAACATATTTCACACCGCACAAAGACTTCCACACATACATCACAATACCTTGAAAACACAATTTAACCATAAACAATATTTCCAAAAACAAACAATCTAATTAGAAGGCAAATCGGAAAACCCTCAAGAACAGACACTAGCACACGAACAATAAAAGACATGAACCAAACACACACTGATTAAATAAATCTAAAGAAAGATCTGGTGTGAAAGGGGGGAGAATTAGAAGAAGAACAACAACAACGAAAAGAAGGAGTGGTCGATGTGAAAGGGACTTGGGTTTAAATGGGAAGATGTGGAAGAAGAAGCGTGTGGATGGAACTCTTTCACATATTTTAACCCTTATTTGAAGGGGGGGGGGTTTAAATGAATGTCACCACTCAACTACTCAAATCATGAATAGTAAATCAGTATAACTAAACAAGAGAAGATTCGACGTAAACGTGACAAGATTAAAGACTTACCAAATGGTAGTCAATGAATGAGAAATGAGTAATGAAAGACTAGACACGAGAAAATGAGAAGGGAAGGGGTGCAAAATAGATAAAACGACCCTATTATATACTAACGTGTTCTTCAAAATTCTAATATATTAAATTTATACAAAATCTTATATTAGACCGTCTCTCTATCGTTTATAATGATACTTGGGTCTTATATGCAATTTTTAAAATAACTAACTCAACTTTTATGTATCATCTTTGGGCGGAGTACCACGCACGTGCGTGCACCTGAAATATGGAATGTTGAATATAACTTTCAACTAAAGAACTGTGCGTGCATGAAATGTGGAATGTCATATGGAAAGTGGGTATAAATGTTAGAGAATTATTTTTAATCAATATTGTCTTTTTTTAAGTAATCACTTTAAATATTGTTTACATTTCTAACAAACAGAATATATGAATTATTTTCCCAATCACCCTTATATTGAATTCATTAAATCTAAAGAAAGATCTGGGTTGAAAGTGGGGAGAATTAGAAGAAGAATAACAACAACAAAAAGGAGTGGTCGATGTTAAAGAGATCTAGGTTTAGATGGGAAGATGTGGAAGAAGAAGTGCGTGGATGGAACCCTTTCACATATTTTAATCCTTATTTGAAGGGGGGAGTAAAATGAATGTCACCACTCAACTACTCAAATCATGAATAGTAAATCAATATAATTAAACAAGAGAAGATTCGACGTAAACGTGACAAGATTAAAGACTTACCAAATGGTAGTGAATGAATGAGAGACGATGAATGAAAGGCCAAACACGAGAAAATGAGCAGAGGGGAGGTGCAGAGGGTCTGGATTAAAGGACCCTTATGTATTACTAACATGTTCTTCAAAATGATAATATATTAAATTTATAGAAAAACTTGTATTAGACTGTCTCCCTATCGATTATGGTGATACTTGGGGTCTTATATGCAATATATAAAATAGCTAATACAAGTCTCATAGGTCATCTTTGGGCGGAGTACCCCGCAAGTACACGCTGGAAAATATGGCATGTTGAATATAACTTTCAACTACAGCAGTGTGCGTGCATGAAATGTGGAATATCGGATGAAAAGTGAAAATAAATGTAGGAGAATTATCTTTAATCAATAAATCATGTCACAAATTTTTTTTATTAAGTAATCACTTCAGATATTGTTTACCTTTCTAACAAACAGAATATATTAGCTGTTTTCCTAATCACCCTTTTATTTAACTATACTTTTAAATTTATAAGTATTAATTATATATTACTTAATATGTTTAGATTTTTTAAAAATTAGTTTGATTATTTTGTTCAAACTTTTATTTTTATAAGATAATTATATTATTTAGGCCCTGTTCTCCAGAGATTATCTGCATTTAAGTTGAGTTAAGTTCAGTAAAAATTTAATTTGATGAAATTTAGCTTTATTTAATCATATTACTACTATTTTTCATCATACTTATTTTTATTTTTGTTCAATTCAATTCAATTCAGTTCAGTGAATATAAGTTTCGGAGAACATGGCTTTACTATTAAAAAGTATATAAATTAGTTCATATATCTAGTATCTTTGTTAATGAGAGATCTAATTTATTTTTTTTGCAGTATAATTAGAGTTAAAATAACTATTAAAAGTATAAATTAGATAGGAATATTTGTTAATTATTTTAATTATTTAATTAAAAACAATTTAAAAGATAATCATAGAATTACGTCTAACAAATATATAAACTGGTTCATATGTTAATGTTTGTCAATCATTTCAAACACTTTCCTTACACTTTCATTTCTTTCAAGAAAATGAAAGAACTTACACTTTCATTTATACACCTCATTGGAACAAGTTTTGGGTTGGAAGTCCGGCAGTGGAACACATTTATCTTTTTCTCTCACTATTTCTCATGTACAAATAGTTAGGCAGATCTGTGGATTGCTGACAAAACATTTTGTCACTGAATTGCTTCAAATTCCTAAATTCTGAATATCTTGAAATCATCTAATTTAATTAGATAAAGTGAACAACATATTTCACACCGAACACACACTGCCACAGATACACCACAACACCTTAAAAACACAGTCTAACCATAAACAAGATTCCCAAAAACAAACAATCTAATTAGATGGAAAATCGAAAAAACCCTCAAGAACACACATTAGCACACATACAATAGAAGACATGCACCAAACACACACTAATTCAGTAAATCTAAAGAAAGATCTGGGTGAAAGGGGGGAGAATTAGAAGATGAACAACTACAAAAACAACAAAAGGAAGGAGTGGTCGATATGAAAGGGATCTTGGTTTAAATCGGAAGATGTGGAAGGAGAACCGTGTGGATGGAACCCTTTCACATAATATAACCCGCATTTAAAGAGGAGGGGAGTAAAATTAATGTCACCACTCAACTACCCAAATCATGAATCCTAAATCAGTATAGCAAAACAAGAAAAAAAATCGACGTAAACATGACAACATTAAATACTTGCAAAATGGTAGTCAGTGAATGAGAGATGAGCAATGAAAGGGCAGACATGAGAAAATGAGCAGGGAGTAGGTGCATAGGGAACGGATAAATGGACCCTGATATATTGCTAACATGTTCTTCAAATTTCTATTTTATTACATTTATACAAAAACTTGTATTTGACCGTCTCACTATCGTTTATGATGATACTTGATTCTTATATGTATTTTTTAATATAACTAATACAAGCCTCACGGGTTATCTTTGGGCGAAGTACCCCATATGTGCACACACGTGAAATATGACATGTTGAATATAACTTTTAACTAAAACAGTGTGCATGCATGAAATGTTGAATGTTGGATGGAAAGTGGACATAACATGTAGGAGAATTACTTTTAAGAAATAAATCACGTCACATATTGTCTTTTTTTAAAGTAATCACTTTAGATACAGTTTACATTTCTAGCAAACAAAATATATTAATTATTTTCCTAATCACCATTGTATTTAACTATACATTTAAATTTATAAGAATTAATTATATATTGCTTAATATGTTTTAGAAAGTTTTTTAATTCGTAGGATAATCTTTTTCAAACTTTAATTTATACAAGATAATTATAGAACTTAAGCCCCGTTCTCCGGAGGTTATCTGCATTTCAGTTGAGTCAGTTTAGTAAAAAATTGATTTGATAAAATTTAGCTTAGTTTAATCATGTTATTAATATTTTTCAATACACTTATTTTTTATTTTGTTCAATTCAATTCAGTTCAGTGAAAATAAGTTTCAGAGAACATGACCTTACAATTAAAAAGTATATAAATTAGTTCATACATTGGTATCTTTGTTAATGATTGATCTAATTTTATTTTATTTTTATTTTTTGTAGTATAATTAGAGTTAAAAAAAACTAATAAATGTATAAATTAGTTCTGAATATTTGTTAATTATTTTAATAATTTAATTAAAAACAATTTAAAAGATAATCATAGAATTACATCTAACAAATATATAAACTAGCTCAGATGTTTAGAATGTTTGTTAATCATTTCAAGCACTTTTTTACAATTTCATTTTTTTCAAGATGATGATAAAACTTACACTTTCATTTATACATCTCATTGAAACAAGTTTCAGCTTGGAAGTCAAGCAGTGGAATACATTTATCTTTTTCTCTAACTATTTTTCATACACAAATAGTTAGGCAGATATGTAGATTGTTGACAAAACATTTTATCACTGAATTGGTTCATATTCCTAAATTCTAGAAGATGGAAAATCTCTAAATCATCCACTTTCAATAGATAAAGTGATATGAATCTCCTTGTGAAAACTCTGGGTTGCGGAATTAAAATCTTTAATCGAATGAATGAATCAGCAAACCCTCACTTGATCACACGAATTTATGAATAACTAGCCCTCCGAATTACTCTCAACTCGAATTGATCACCAACTAGCCCTCGGGATTGACTTTCAATTTGGGAATTTGTTCGTTAACTAGCCCGCATGATTAACTCACAAATAAGTGTCTTTGTTCACTAGCTAGCCCGCATGATTAGTTCACAAGATGTATTGATACTTAATTAACCCACGGGATTAAACAACAATGAAAAAATGCTCGCAAGCAAAATAGTAAAAACTCGGAAGTCTGAATTTTTTTGATTGATAATAATGTTGTATAATTTCGTGGATGACCTCCCCTATTTATTGGGTATAATTCGGCCTGCACAAATAGAAACTGGAATGACCTATGGAAGCTTTAAGAAGATAATATCATATCTAACTAAACTACATAATTTAAATATAAATGATGATCATATTCATCCATGTAAATCAATCTAAATATTGGATGAATTCTTGAATGAATCTACCTATCTAAACTTACCAAATCTAATTCTAATCAAATCAAAACCCCTAAATTACAATATTTCTAAATTAATTCTAAATATGAGCACACTACCTCATTAAAAACACCCAGTGGAAAAAAAGAGTATAGTGTTAAGCTTCTAAAATTACCAAACTAAGAAAAATATAATAAATGATATTTTTGATATCGTATCATTCTCTCCGTGGTCAAAAAGTTTCGTCATCAAAACGTGAACGATCTTCAAAAATACATGTAGATAAACGTCTCATGCCATCCCTGCGAAATCCTACTAATAAACGGTTACTCGACGCTGACTAGACAGTGACTGGAATGCTGATGTGGCACTTAACTCGTGAGATATACAGCAGGCGATAAAATGAAATATCTCGCGACAAATTCAATAACTTGCAATAATTTGTGTGGCTCACGAGAAGAAGAGTTGAACCTTGTGAGCCGCGTGTGTCACACACGCGTCATCAATTGGCGAGTGCGTGAATCTGGCTTCCCTGAAGCGTGGAAACATGCGCTGTCAATTTGCAGAGCTGGCCGAAGTTTACAGATTTGTGATGAGCTTTAGACCAGAACCTGAGTTGAAAGGATTGGAAGAAGATGAAGACCAGCGAGACTCCGAACGAAACCTTGACGAAGAGCGTTGTTCGATGGATAACGGAGCGGCCGAAGATGAAAAATTCAAACTAGCAGCAATCGGAGTTGCAGAAGTTGATGAGTAGATTCGGCGGCTTCGGGTGGTTCTTCGATAATGGAGCTGAGTTGTGGAGGACTTGGTCGGAGGAGAACGGAGCAGATCTGGAAGAGTGGAGATGCATACCGAAGAGTGGAGATGCTTATCGAGGATCAATGAACAGACGGGCGGCGAGCAAAAGCGGTGGTCGATCGAACACGGAGACAGAGGAGAGCAGCGACGGTGCGAGATGTCTGGTGGCTGGGTTTCTGATTTTTTTTCAATTTTTTTCAAAAATAAAATTAGCGATAAAAAGGTACCAACTGTTATCGCCCTACGATACCAACTGAGGCCGACTGATGTGATAGTCACAAAAACTTTCGCTTTGCTTTGATACCAAATGATATGAATCTCCATGCAAAAACTCAGGGTTATGGAATTAAAATCTTTGACCAAATGAAGGGATCTACAAACCCTCACTTAATCGCACGAATTGATGAATAACTATCCCTCGGGATTACTCTCAACTCGAATTGATCACCAACTAGCCTCGGGATTGGCTTTAAATTTGGGAATTTTTTCGTTAACTAGCCCGCAGGATTAACTCACAAATAAGATCTTTGCTCACTAACAAGCCCGCAGGATTCGTTCACAAAAAGTATTGATACTTAATTAACCCGCAGGATTAAGCAACAATGAAAAAATGCTTGCAAGCAAATAAACTCGAAAGTCTGAATTTTTTTGATCGATAATAATGTTGTATAATTTCGTGGATGACATCCCCTATTTATAGGGTATAATTCGATCTGTACAAATAGAAATTGGAATGACTTATGACAGATTTAATAAGCTAATACCATATAATTGGATGATGAGTTCTAGAATGTACAATGTTCATCTTTCTCTCTAAACTTTTCACTGCTGTTACTTTTCTTGCCGATAACGGCTAGTCCTCACCACATATCCGCCCAATTCATCTTCTCAACTACATTGCTATGGCGGCTCCACCTATTGGTGTGATCCCGCCCTTTTATTTACAGTCTCTGATGTCCAATACTCCCCATATAAATCTCCCAAATAACTTCCACAGAAACCTAGAACTCCACCCTTTATATCGGTTCAAAGGAGAAACAACTTGCTTATTCCCCCAATCTGAAATTGAAACTATTGCTCATCCTTTTAATCATGCTCTGATTGGAAAATTTTCAAGAGGAAGGCCAATGCTAGAGGTCATACGAAAAGAAATGATGACAATCATATTCAAAGGTCACTTTCAGATCACTGGAATGGATGCCATGCATGTTCGATTGACTTTCGATCTCCCAGAAGATAGGCAAAGGTGTTAGAGCAGAACAAGTTGGAATATTGGCAATCGATCAATGAATATTCTCAAATGGTCAGTAGCCTTTGTTCTGGAAGAAGAGCCCTTATTTGCCCCGGTATGGCTAAACATTGAATTTCCTCCAACTCACTACTTCCGTCCGGTTACGCTACGAGGTATTGGTAGTGCTTTAGGAAATTTCATTCAAGCTGATGCTCCTGCCAAAAATGTTACTAGACCATCCAACATTCGATTATGTGTTGAATTCAACCTAAGGAAACCAATGCCTACTAGAATCAGATTGGGGTCTATTGCTAAGAACAGATGGTATAATATCTCCTATGAATCTAAGCCGGTTTACTGTTTCACATGCCATAGGATAGGACACTCTCAAGAAGTATGTAGAAGGAACTTACATATGAACAATCAAAAGTCACATGTGCCTCATCCATCACAATCCCCAAATCATGCTATTTTAATCGAGGCATATCACGTTCATACAACCTGCTCTCCCACAGATGCTCCTGCTACCAATGTTGATGCTATCTCACCACATCTATCTGTTTCCCCCCAAAGAAACAGGATGATTACTAATGTTCTAACTCAAGAGTCTATCAGAGAGACATCCAGAAGCTACACAAGAACTTTCTCTAAGTCTTCTACAAAATACAGCACTCAAGCCTTCAGAGGGTCACCAAAAGCTTCTAGATGGCAGAAAAAATGGATCAGCTCAGCCCTAACTATTCAGGCATGTCTCCAGAAGCTAAAGACTCAGATGCTGCAGCCCAAATCCTTTCTAAGAAACATCTGCAACAGTCAACTCCAACAATCTCAAATCAGGTGGAGCAGCAGCAACCATCCTCGACCATTATGGTCTTCAATCAGGCTACACAACCCAGCATCTCTCCAAAGGAAGCCACCCTAATTGCAAACATCAAGGACACAGTCCCAGACATCTTTTATAAAGATGACCTTCTTACTAATACATCATTATCCTCAAATAATTTCAGCCCTACTGTTTTAGCTATTGTTCCTTATGATAAACATGTACTAACTATCAATAGTTTTGCATTGCTGCAGGATCTCTCAGATTCAAAGATTGGGAATTAAGTTTACAGAAACATAACTCCCAAGATGAAGAATTTTCCTCTATCTCTTTCAAAGAAAATGGATATAGTTCCCAATCATCCAGTGGGAACTCCCCAACATACAAAATGGTTGTCTCATGTAACTCAGGTAACTTTGAACCTTCTATGGATTTTATCTCTACCCCTGAACAGGATAACCATAGAGGAAAGAAAGTAAAAAGCTACTTCTCAGGTTTAAACATGATCTTAAGATCATCTAATAGGCATAAATTGAAGTCTTAAATGATTAAACACACAATTATAGCTAATTGTTTAATCTGGAATAGTAGGGGTTATAATAAATCCATTCCTAGAATTAAATCTTTAATTATTAGGCATAAATTAACCATGGTTTGCCTGCTGGAACCTATGCATAACAATGATGACATTATCATGCTAGCTAGGAAATTAGGTCTGGGGAATTGTTTTGCTGCAGACAATAAGAGAATATAGCTAATGTGGAACAAATCTATCAACGTGACTTTCCATGCTCAATTCACACAATGTTTAGCTATGAAGGTAAAGGATAATAATGACCTTAATCCATGGCTGGCCATCTTTGTATATGCTAAAACAAATAGGGATCTTAGGAAAGTTCTGTGGAATGATTTGAAAGCTTTACCTCAGTTACCTAAAATGATCATAGGGGATTTCAATGTTATCACCTCACAGTCAGAGTTAAAGGAAGTAACAAACCTAATAGAGGCAATATAGATGACTTTAATGAGCTAATTGACACACTTAGGTTAATTTATATTAACACGGTATGCCCTCTCTTCACATGGACAAATAACAGGAATGTTGGTAGAGTATATAAAAGATTAGATAGGGGACTCTGCTGCATTAACTGGAGCCACATGTTTCCTAATTCCTCAATTCAGGTCTTAAATAGGGTCTTATCATATCATGCTCCTTTAATGTTAACTATCCAATCCTCAGAAATCTCAATCCCTAAGCCATTTAGATTTCAGCTTATGTGGTTAAATAGAGAGACTGAAATTAGAGACCTCATTCACCAAAATTGGAACCATACATGCCCTCACACAGGAATGAAATGTTTTACTTTTAAACTTAAGAGACTAAAAAGTCTCTAAAAGATTGGAACATGCTCACTTTTGGTGATATTCATGTGAATATCACCAAAGCTAAGGAAAAGTTGTTGAGGCTGAAACTCGACTTCTACTAGCTCATACGGATCAAAACTTGATTAATCTTAACATACATAAGGTTGCCTTACTTAGAGCACTAAAAGAGGAATCTATCTATTGGCAACAAAAATCTAAGGTTAGATGGCTAAAATTGGGAGATTGTAATACTAAATTCTTTCACATGGCTAATAAGGAAAGGAATTCTAAAAAACTTATTAAAAAAATAAAAAACAATATGGATCTTGGACTACTGACCAAACTGAAATTGCCGCAGAAGGGGTTGAGTTTTTTAGAGCTTTGCTTACCCAAACCACACAGGATACCTCAGGGAGTTTTTAAAAACCATTTTTACAGTCCATACCTAAACTAATAGAAGAGTAAAGTAACACTAAGCTGATTCAACCTTCAAATCTGGAGGAAATTTAAAAAAGTGGTTTTTGATTCTAACACAGATTCTACTCCTGGTCCGGATGGTTTCCCTGCAAAATTCTTTAGGTTTGCATGGGAATCCGTCAAATATGATCTTTTGGCTGCTGCTAACCAATTCCTATCAGGAAAGATGGTACCTCAAGCTATAGCTGCAACATGGATAACTTTGATTCCTAAAAAGAAATGGCCACAAAACTTTACAGATTACAGGCCTATTAGTTTATCCAATTTTGTTAACAAAGTGTTCTCCAAATTACTAATGGATAGACTAAAACCTGAAATGAATTTGATAATTTCAGAGGAACAATCTGCTTTCATTAAGAATAGGGATATCTTAGACAATGTTATCCAAATGCAACAGTGCTTTAGGCTTCTAAATAAAAAATGCAGCAATCATAATATAATCCTAAAGTTAGACATGCATAAAGCATTTGATATGGTCTCCTGGGGATTTCTAAACTCTGTTTTGCTACAATTTGGTTTATGTGGCTTTTTTGTGAAGTTAATCCTGTCACATATCAGTGTTGCTTCTTTTTCTGCGCTTTTTAATGGCTCCCCTCATGGATTTTTTAAAGCATCAAGGGGTATTAATAAAGGAGACCAACTGTCACCATTTCTATATAATGTTATCACTGAATATTTTTATAGGTCTCTCAATAGATATTTTTGAGCTGACAGATTACAATATTTCTTTGCAGCTAAGGATGCTGAGAATACAACTCATTTGATGTATGCTGATGATACAACGATTTTCCTTAGATGAGGGATTATAAATCTAAGGTCTATCAGGATGTTTTTAGATGCATATCAATCAGCTTCAGGGCAACTAATTAATTACCATAAAAGTGATTACCACTTATCTAATAAGGCTTCAACTAATCAACATAGACAGGTTAAGTCTATTAGGAATGAAAAAAGGGAGGAGAATCTTTTAAATATTTAGGGGTACCTATTTTCTCAGGAAAAAACAATGTTTCTCACTACAGGGAGCTCCTGGAATCCATTGATAACAAATTAAAAAACTGGAAAAACAAATGGTTAACATAGGCTGGAATACTAGTACTAATTAAATCATGCATTATGTCTCTTCCTGTCCATATTTTTTCCACCAGTAAACCACCTAAATATGTAATTAAACAAATTGAGAGGAAAGCATCATCATTTTTCTGGGGCAGCAATGATGTTATTAAAAAAAAGAACATGGAGATCATGGATTAAGCTATGTTTCCCATTGGATGAGAATGGATTAGGAGTAAAATCTTTACATCAGTTTGTTAATGCCTTTTTCTTTAAACTATGGTGAAAAATGCAAGAAAATAATATAGGATATGGACTAGATTGTTATGGTCCTTGCCTACCTCATCTAAAAACTGCCCTTCATGGAAAAGAATCTGTGGAGTGACTGAATTTTGCAATTCCAACTCCCAAATTATACCAGGAAAGGGATTATGTAGTTTTTGGTATGGAAATTGGATTGGTTCTGGTGCTTTATATTACATTTGGCCAATTTTAATTGTTCCTTTTTCCCTCAAATTCTTTGGCTGATTTTATAGCCAATAGAGACCAGCTAATACCATATCTGGAGCCACATTTGGCTACCAATACTCTCAAAATATTGTGGAAAATTGAACTCAACACTCTGCATGAGGACATATTTGAATGGAAGACCACTACAAATGGTGAGTTCTCAGTCAAATCTGCATATATGAAGCTGAGAGAAAAACACACCAGAAGAAGATCACTCTCTCAGATTTGGAAGCCTTTCATTCCAGGTAAAATCTCTATATTCATTTGGAGGACAATGAATAACCTTCTTCCTTTTGATGACATACTTTCAAACTTTGGTTTTCATCTTCCTTCTAAATGTTGGAAATGTAATGATGCTGATAGTTTAGAGCATTTTTTTAATGGCTGCTACTTTACATGTCTTGTCTGGGAGCAAATTCATGCTTGCATGCTTATTAGAAATCAGACTTTTAACTCATGATGGGACATACTCTCTTTTTATATCAATAACCTTGCACCTTCTAAGACTCAATCTAGAATGATTACAATCCTAGGTCTTACTGCTTTCTGGTCTCTTTGGAAGGCAAGAAATAAATATATATTTGAAGGTAGTCAAACCTCAGTACCTGCTATTGTTCATAATATAAGAGAGGTTACTTTTAATATATTTGCTGCAACTCCTGTGTCTGGAAAACAATAGACCATTTATGGATTCAAATGGGACTTATGCCTTACTTGAGGAAAAACATGTTCAAATCCCCCATATTGTGTTTGTGGAACAAACCACAGTGTGGGATAAAATGTAACATAGATGCATCATTTGTAAAAGGTATGCCTAGTTCCCATGGGGTCATTTTTAGAGATACAAAAGGAAAAATGATGAGGGCTCACATCAAATGAGACATCTCCACTTGAGGCTGAACTTAAGAGTCTTGAATTTGCCTTGGAAAAATTAAATAAAGCAGCTTGACTTATACTTGTATAGATACGGATTGTGCGCAACTTTTAGCCTATACAAAATCACCCACCAAAGCTCCCTATACACTTTTCTCCAGATGTGTGAGGCTTCTGAACATTTTAGGGGACACACCTCTTGCACATATTTATAGAGAAGCTAACACGGTTGCTGACTCTCTCGCTAAATTAGGAAATTCATCGAACGGTCCTTTATCATGGGAGCAGCTTGATACAAAGACTAGGGGATTAATTAGAATGAATCAAATAGATATCCCAACAGTTAGAATATCAAGATATCACCCCCCCCCCCCCTTAAACTCATTTTTATGCAGGTTTTGAATCTTTAAATATTTTTTGTTTGCTTGTGCCTGTTACTGATTCAATCTCATCCATTACATGATACTTTGAAGCATCTGGAATTTAGCTTTGATATTACATGTGAATTTATGCATTAATCTGTTGGTTCTTTGGATAGTGATGTGATATGCAACATCTATGACATCTTTCATGACACTTCATACTATAATATGACGGATTCTAGATACTGAAGTAATATGCAGTAATGTGCACTAATCTATGATATCAGAATGCATCTGTCATCCTAAATATTTTATGCAATTTCCTTGTAAACGCATCTTCCATTTCGGGATAGAATTTGCTCTCTCTTTTCTGCCATTACAGATGCCAAAGGTTTCGAGATGAAAACAAACTTTTAGCATAAAGGAAGGAAGGCGACAAGCTCAGCTCCTAAACAAATGAACATCAGGAAGGAAGGAAACCATATCTCTAAGCTTCCCGATTTCTACTATCAGCCCCACCTATAACGGCTCTCGTTGATTGATAATTCTCTCATGCCAGGCCATCACCAAATTAACACAGGGGTGGAGGTTTTGATAGATGGAATCGCATAAAAGAATGTAAATAGGGCATAAACATGAATCAACAACTTAGCTACTTTTGTAAAGCCATCATTTTGATAGCAAGCTCATTTGCCTTAGTTTAACTTAGCCACTTTTCTTTTGTGTCTTTGTAATGGCAAATGCCAACTACTTTATTTACTTTCGAAATGGTATGGGGAGCCTATATATGCCATTCACTTATATATATATATATATATATAAAAGAAATACTTCTATTTTTAATGTTAACTATCTCTCAACTTTGTATACATTTACTGAAAACATAATCTAATAAATTTATTATTTTGATTAATAATATAATAAATATTTTTATTTCAAAAATATCAATTAGTAAACAAATAATTGTTTACATGAATAAAGAAATATATAGTATAGTTTAAAGGTAAAGTCTTGGGAAAAATCGTCTTTCCATAGGCACATGGAAAGACGGGGTTGAATTGAAATTATAGAAAGGTAAACGGTTTTAATTACAATATTAAAAATTTATTATGCAACATTTAGGAGTGATAGGTTTATAACCTAATTAATACAACCCGAAAATTTTATTTTAATTTCTTCAAATTTACAGTTTAAACTTTGGTCTTTCCATAACTTATTGAAATACCGTCTTTCAAGATACGGACTCTAGTTTAAATATTTTATATAATTATAATTTATTCTTTTCTGAAAACGTATCTTGACATATGATATGACATCTAATTAAGTTATGAACTACCCACCACATATAATGTCTCATTGAGTCATGAGCTACCCACCATATATTTTCACTTATATGTTGTATTACTTAAATTATACTCTAAAATTTAAATTTAGTTAACATATTTTTAAAATTAATTTGAAACTCTTGCAGAACAGAAACGCCGCTTAGAACCTAACTTCATCTTCCACTCCACGAGTTCGACGGGGACTTGGGATGTCGGATGCTTAAAGAAAAGGGCTTCAACAGTCCGGGGTTCGGCGGTGGGATGAGTTTCCTGGTCGAGACAGATAGGGAGGGTGGGAAGGTAGTACCGGGATTTGCGAACAAGGTTAACCACTCCGGCAGACTTGTACCTCTGCTTTCTTTTGAGCTCCATCTCTCTTTTGTTGACATGGAGAAGTGCCTTCTTAATCATGTTTTTAACCCTCCTTTTAAGATCGGGGTCACCTCCTTCACCCAAATCACTCATCATAGGAAAGAAGCTCTTTCCATCGACACCGCCTACTCTAGATGTGACGCCGTACCCCTTGGTCTCTCGGGCTTTATCCA
>JAULKM010127023.1:0-20023 GCA_032355605.1 Rubia tinctorum | reverse complement strand
GTTCCGGGAAAAATCCAAGAAGAACCAGCCCCTGAGGGTGGTACCATTGGATTCGTCTTCTCGAGCACTATGAAATCAACTACAAGAACTTCCGAATCGGATCAACGGTTCAACCGTGGCGACCAACCGAAGATCGGCCGACCAAGTGCACTGTTTGTCACGGACCGTGGCAAACCTACACGGACCGTGCCGATGGTTCTGCCCAAAATTCTGTTTGGCCAAAAATTCTATTTACCTAATTTAGCAGTTTAAGGCTGGATTCGAGTAAAAGATGATCTTACCCCTCCGAAAAAATGTAAAAATAAAGAATAAAATTAAAATTATGACCCCCAAAACCCTATTCTTCTTCTTCTTCTTTTCTTCTCTTCCACATGCCACCAGACTCACCCTCACCACACACATTGCCATCTCGGTCGTTGCCTCCATCTCCAACCACTATGCCCTATCACCACACACCGCCAACAACCACCTCCCCTACCACTCTACACCAAAACCAAAATATTTTGGAACTCTCAATCACCCATTTTCCAACGGCCACCGAGCAGTTGTTCCAAGATCCACCTCTGCCCGATCTAAGCACCACCAACGACACCAGCGGAACTCTTGAGATCTCGATCAGTGGGCTATGGTGAGGGTGAGCAGTACGACACTAGGGTTTCAGTGACTGAACAGCATGGCACTAAGGTTTTGGTGAGGAGTGCGGTGAGGGTTTTGATGGGTGAGGGTGAGCATTGCAGTGAGGGTTTCTTTGTATGAGAGTGAGAAGTGTGGTGAGGGTTTGGGTGGATGAAGGTGAGAAGTGTTGTGTGAGTTTTGGTGGGTGAGGGTGAACAGCGTGGTGGTAAAAGTGTGCAGCGCGGCGATAGGGTTTTGGTTGGTGAGCTGGGCGGTGGTGGTGGGCTGTGGTGGCATCGAGTAGTGGTGGGGTTGGGCATCTGTGTGTGAGTTGGGCAATGGTGGAGGGTTTTGATGGTGCTGAGTGGTGGTTCTAGGCCGGGTGTTGAGTAGTGGTGGAGTTGGGCATTGGTTTGTGAACTAAGAGATGATGTTGGGCTGTGGTGACGTCGAGCAGTAGTGGGGTTGTGCATTGAGCAAGGTGGTGGTGGTGGGATTCGCCAGAGGGGGGATTGGTGGTTGGGTGAAGGATGAGAGGCGGCAGCTTGGTTGAAGTGGTGGTGTTCCGAGGGAAAATTGTCCTAACACTTTAAGGGCATTTTAGTCATTTTATTTGCAGCCAATGTTGGTCAATGCCGAAAATGGTATCTTATGGTTATATTAATTTTTTAATCAATTAGTTATGGTTATTTTTGCACTAAATATTATCTAAGGGTTATATTCGCACTTATTCTTGACATGACACATAATGAAGGTGCATTCCAAATCCTACTCTCCAACTCTAACCAAGACATCCTTGACTACACCCTAAGGACTAGTCTGAGAGTGATCGGCTAGTTGGATTATAACCTAAATCTCTCAGGGTTCACCTAGATTGAGATATTTACATAGTGCAAATGGTATCACATTAATGGAAGCCTTTAAGTGAATCATAGCCTCTTTCACTAATTTACCTCCTACGTTAATAGGGATAGAAAACATTGTGGGGTTACCACATTTTTTAGGCAAAATGTTGTGATGAAAAGTGAACACTCCCCCTATTTTGACTTTTCCTACCCTCTTAATAGGCTTATCTTTCCTCCTAGTGGGAGGATTTTTTTTAAAATTTTTTTTTGCATAGCTAGGAATTTTATCAATATCATCGATCAAAGGGATACTAACCTTACACCTTTTTAATACTTCGAGAATATCTTCCTTGTGCACTTCCACCTTTTTATTCGCCCTCAAAGCCATCAGAAATAGTGGTGAAGGGGTTAACTTCTCGAGGTTTTTGGTGGCAGACACATGTGGAGAGTGGGTGAATTCAGTATCCTTAGGCTCGACCTCCACGTCATTGGTGCCCTTTTCAACATAGACTTTTTCTTCACATTATCAATTGGTGCTCTCAATTATTGGATCCTCCTCTTGCTCAAATAACACTTCGGGCTCCTTCACCTCTTTCTTATTCCGCAACGTGATACCTCTTACATTTTGTCTTAGGTTGATCTTGGGTTGAAAGGAAAGTTTCTTGGAATCTCTCATTGCTTTTGATTAACTTACGGAGATAGCAAGTGGGCCACATTGAACTTCTAGATTCTTGATGCTAGAAAATTCCATGGTACCCAAATCTTCCAAGTCTCTCCTTGTGCGCTTCAAAAATATTTCATTGCTCTTAGTGACTTGAACAATAGAATCCATCAACTTCTCTCCTTCCTACTTGAAGTTACCTCCCTGAGTGTTAGAAGTTCTTTCACATCTAGAATAAGGTTGTGGAGGGTCCCAATTGCTTTTTTAGCCACTTCTAAATTTAAGACATGCCTTTTGATCATCTCTCCATCAAAATTTTGGATAATCCCAGTAGTGGGGTTTGAAGCTATTTGCGTAAAATTCTTTATTTCTATCCACACCTTGGTTCTGTGGGAACCCTTGTTGTTGACCTCCCGCAAATGGCCTATTTCCTTCATAGCCTTGTCAATTTTGGTATTTTATGGCCTTAACTTCTTCCACATGAGTAAGCATATGTCGGGTGATAGAGAACAAAAATCCCACAAACCTTCACATGTTGTACTCTCCCCTTCAAAAAATCCTTCGTCATTGACGCAAGTGCTTACATTTGTTCCTATAGCTTTGGGGAGTGAGCATTCACCTCATCAACGGTTTTTCCATCTTCTCAAATAGTGCCATGGCATCCTTTGAGCCCTTATTAGCTATATAACTATTACATGAGGCGTTGAACGTCCGCATGTCATTATCACATAGACCCTTGAACAAATAGTACACAAGATCACCATCTTTGAAGTAATGGTACTGAAAATTCACCAAAAGTTGCTTGAAGCACTCCAAATACTCATAATGTGTTTCATTGGGGTATTGAGAGATGTTGGATAGTTGTTTCTTTAGACCATCCAACTTTGAGGCAAGGAATAATTTCTCGAAGAACCTGCTCTTCATGTCCATCCAGCTCATAGTGCACTCAGGATATAGGTAATACAACCAGTCTTTTGGGCATCACAGAGAAAATAAGAATGATCTAAGATTGTAATCTTCCTCGGATACCTCCGATTGCTCAAACACAAAAACTCAAACAAAAATAATAGCTACTCTACAAACTAACTATGCTAGCTATTGAATAAGTGCACCCTAAATCCCCGGTAGCAGCACCAAAATTTGAACGGCACGTCGGGTCATCGTTATATTACCCGAGATGCAAGCAAGTCAAAGGCAATATTTATAATGTTGCTCTGTTACTCACTCCTAACTTTATCAAGTACATAGTAGTAAGTTACGTTGTCATCCACAGAGATATAGGGGTTTAAAGGATAGAATCACGTAATCCACACATAAGTGTCACCAATTGTGTATGTCGGGAGTTGAGAAAACTGGGGGGAAATTGTTTTTGAAATGATTAAACTATAAATACTAGGATACAAAAGCTAAATTATGAAGTATAGTAATGATGATCTTAGGGTATCTGCCTTATGTACTTGACATTTGGGACCGAATCCTCGACCCTTATTTACATAATCACAATTTAATTACTTTATGCATTATCACCTGATGCGGGAAGGTTCAATCATTGGGAACTCCAAAATGACTAATCTCTCGATTCTCCCCCCCTAAAAAAACTCTCACCTCCATCCGTTATAGATAGAAGGGTGCAAGAACCACTGACCCCCTCGAGCCCTAACTACCGTGGTTAACAAACCCAACATCGTGCTAATAAATTAAACACATGCTTAGCATGATTCTCCGAGACCTCCACCGGGAACACCCACACTAATCTCATTTTGTGCCACTTAGAGCATTAGTATCTCATTAATTTCCCTCATGAATTATAATCAGACCAGTTTACGACACACATGAGATATTACTTTCAAAATTAGACTACAACCCCACTGGATCAAATATGATGCTCAGTAGTATGTGGATTCAATTAAGCCCCTTAGCCTAATTTAACCAAAGAATCAATAATCTTGCATAGTTGTCACTCCTAAACACGAGCTTCACATTGACCTTTAACTAAACCCGAAAAAAAACAAAATAATCCCGGGTTCATTCCTATGCCTAATTCTAGATCATGCAATCAAAATATTAGTTGTACATTCTGACATCAAGCAAGTATAATCATAGGAAATCAAATACCAAGAAATAATAATATTACTAGCATAAATTATATGAATTTAACATTCACAAGTTAAGAGTCAAGTATGATTACAAATATCCTAAGATACTCAGTTTATGCCACCATAATCAAACTCACAACAAGAAAGGGTTTTACGGCAATAAATGTTATGGAATGAATGAAGAAAGAAAAGAAATAGTGTACTTTTGTTTACAGATCCGCCTCTCTCCTTTTGACCTGTGGATGAGCCTTTTTATATAATGGGAGGAGAGAAAAAGTTAAAACCCCTAGGTGAAAACCCTGGCAAAAAAGGAGACACGAAACATGCCAATGACTGAGGAAACATATTGTACATAATTTCACGGCCCATTCTTAGGGCCTTGATTATGGGTGTCTAAGTTAGAACGAGCCGTGTATAATTACATGGTCCGTTTTCTGGGACATCTTCTAGAACTTCTGGTCTAGAATGGACCGTGCATGTTTTCATGATCATTTCACTGGACCTTGTTTCTGGGCAATTCCTGAGGCACGAAACGTGTAATATGACACGACCCATGCCCTGTGAACAATTCTAAATTTCCTTGAAGATTTTCTCCTTTTTGCCTTCTTCTTATCCCAACTTCTTTTATCATTAACCATTAAGTCAAATGGCCTTCATTCTGCCACCAACCTTATGATTGGCCTTCTATTTATTACCATTCTTTTGAATGGCCTTCTCCAATGTATATCTTTAATCTAAGCTTACAAATATACATATAGACCACTCATGGAGGAAAAATACCATTAGGTTAAAAATATCTTACAAAATAGAGATGTTAACATGAATAACAAAACAAGGTAGTTTTAACCCTCTATCATGTAAAACACATATAATTCTAATTATCCACCAACAAAAGAATCTTTAAAATGGTGCTAAATTCACTAAGAAAACATGCATTCCCATCTCATCAAGTGTCTTGTTGGTATGTTGGGAGATATTCAAAAGTCTCTTCTTTAAACCAACTGACTTTAAGGCTGGGAAGAGCTTCTCCAAAATCTTCTCTTCATATTCATCTAACTAGTGTTCCAATTGAGAGGAAGCTAATAGAGCCAATCCTTAGTGGTATCCCATTGTCAGAAGGGAAATGATCTCATTTATATTCTTTCTCTGAGACTCTCGGTGGTTTCATATTTGTGCACATGAGGTGAAACTCCAACAAGTGTTTGTTTGGATTCTCTCCGGCCATCCCATATAAAGTTGGAGACATTCTTTCATATTGAAATTCAACTTCCAAGTGACGTTGGTGGGAAACAGAGGAACTATGATACAAAGGGTTTGATTCTCCATGTTTGGAGCCATAAATTCTTTAAGTGTCCAGTTGTCCTCTGCCATCGTATATTCTTCTTCAATCATTAAAGGTTCTTCCAGAACTTCCGTGGTTACTCTTTGTATCCTTCTACATCGTCTATGGTTACCTGGGGTTTTGAGCAAGCAGTGTAATGGTCCTAAGTCTGTGGTATGGATTCGAACCATAAATAATGGCAAAGACAATACTGTGCCTTTGAAAAAGTAACTAGCACACAAACATGAGAAGGAACAAGAAAATAACCAACAATAGCTCAACAATCAAGAACAAAAAAACAACTACTCTACCAATTAACTATACTAGCTATCTACGAAATGCACCCTAGGTCCCTGGAAGCAACACCAAAATTTGATGATCACCCGCGTATCGTTACAAAACCTGGGTACAAGAAGTTAAAGATAAGATTTTTATGTTTCTCCCTACTCACTCATAACTACTAGAAAGTAGCTAGTGATAAAATTTGGTGCCATCCACAAAGACGAAGTGGTTTGAATGATAGATTGATATAATTTACTCACAAGTGTCACCCCATGTGTATCTCGGGAGTAGGGAAAATTGGGGGGTTTGGTTTGAAATAGTTGAGCTACAATCTACAATCTACAACCATACAAATATAGTTTATGAGATAAAGATGATAATAAAGACCTTGAAGTTTAGACTTGATCCTTAATTATTATCCACATAATAATAATTTAACTATTCTATGCCTTATCGCATGATGTGGAGAGGTTGATTCACCAGGAACTCCCACAGTGATTAATATCCATTTTCCCCTCGTCAAACTCTCACCTCCACCTGTTATAGCTAGAAGGGTGCTAGAATCACCGATCCCTTCTAGACTTCACTCCTAGACTTCACTCCCATGGTTAATAAACCCAACATCACGCAATAAATTAAACACGGGAGTAGCATAATTCACCGGGACCTTCACCGAGAATACCCACTAAAACAGTGTATACTTTTACAATCGAGAGCATTAGTGTCACATTCTCCCCCCCCCCCAAGAATTTTATCCGAACTAGTTTACTACAAACATTATATGACTTTCGGAACTAGAATATTACCTCAGCGTGCCCAACAGTATATGGTTAGGTCACTCATGTATGGCTCATAGCCTAATTCAATTAAGTCCTCTAGTCTCTGGCTCATTCTCATGCCTAGTGCTAAATCATGTAATGGAATCAAATAGTTGTACAAACTAACATCAAACATGCATAAGAATTTGAGACCGGGAAATCATGATAACAAGAGCATAAAATATATTAATCTAGGAATCTCCCAAGTAAATAGTGAAAATATACAAATGCTCCCTAATCTAAGCTGATATAATAAAACCATAGAATAAATGGGTTTGTAAGCTATAAATGTGGAGTAATGAATGAAGAAAGAGGGGGAAATGATTTTGAAAGATTTCAGATCCACCTCCCTTCTAATATCCAAAGGATAAGGTTACGTTATATTGTCGGAGAAGAGAGAAGGCTTTTACCCGCTGGTCAAAACCCTAGTCAATAGACTGGCACGGACCGTGCCAGTTGACAAGGACCATACCAAGGGTTTTGGGGACAGACCATGTAGAATTACACAGTCCGTACTCTGGATCCATGTTGTGGATAAACTAAGAGGGTATGGACCATGTACAATTACACAGTCCGTCCTCTGGGATGCATCTTTAAATTATGAATTTAAACAGACTGTGTAGATTTCCACGGCCCGTCCTCAATACCTTATACTTTTTGGGAAACCAAAACGGCACAGTCAGTGCCTTGTGAACATTTCTGATCCTTTCTTGAACACTTTCTCTTTTTTCCTCTTTCTTCTCTTGAACTTCTTCAATCTTCAACCAATGTATCCAATGGTCTTCAATCTACTACCAACCTTGCGATTGGCCTTCTATCTACTACAAGTCATGGAAATAGCCTTCTCTAATGACGATCTTCAATTAAGCTCACAAAATAAAGTAGACCAAACAAAGTGGGTTTAACCCTCTATCCTACAAAATCCTCATAAACCTAACTAACCACCAACAAAAGCATATAAAAAGTGGTGTTATATGCTCTAAGAAAACATGAAATTACCAATATCATCACTCCTTGGTAATGCGATCGTGGCCCATGTCATGTGTTCATCTATGCTAGATTATGGTCTAGTAGAGGGTTGCATAGAAAGTAGCACTTATACATTTTCTTAAGGATCAGTCAATTGTTAGGCAAGCTGGGCTTAGCTCATTCTCTTGAGCGAGCTGGTTGCGGCGAGTTGTGCCTTGTGGTTAGGGTTTTGCAAGCTAGGTATATACCATCTAGAATGCATACCCAATCAATCACCAAGTTAGTTTGAAGTCGGAATCACGCTTGAAACAAGTAACTATGGGGAACTTCCACCAGATGAGTTGATAACCATAACAAGGATCGTGTACAATCAAACCTATTAATCAACTTACAAATAATTCAAACACTTCACAAAAATAAGAACACAAAGGGGTTCCATTTTTGGACATAGTGCAAACTGAAGCACATGAACCACCATAAGCGATGATTCCAACAACCCACTACCTACACAAAGACATTCAAAACACAGAACAAATAAATGCGGCGATAAAATATAGCTTAATAAATACACATTTAAACAGAAGAAGCACAATAAATATCAAAATATTCCTCATATAATGAAGTCATTTCAAATTAATACATTATCCCTAACAAAACATACATGTTTAGCTCAAGATGAGAAACGACTCCCCCATCAATCTATTTTTCCTTGCAAAGCCCACTTGCTCCAATTGTAGTAGCAAAGGGAAGATCAGTGTGTAATCCACCGTGCATGAGTGAAGTGATACCAAGCTAAGAGACTGGCTCAAACCGCTAGTTAGTCTATCAGTTTTTCCAAGAGTGACCACTACCATCAACCTTTTCCTAGAGTATCCTATACATCTCCCTTTAACAAAAACTAAGGTTACTCTATACCTCCAGTGTAACGGGAAGCTTCTTCACTAGTCCAATGGTTAACTGCATAAATACTCATATTCAAGATATTGACCAATATCAAGGGGTTGCAGTAAGGATTTCCTTAATCATTTCGAAGAACCCTTGCATCTTCAAAGTTATATTCATCAAAGTCTTTGCATATTGTGGGGAATTAAATCCCACACTTTGTAAGTGGGAATTCTCTTTGGGAAGATGCACATTCTCGTCTTCGACTGGATAGAGATTCTTCAAGGTAATCTAAAGCTCATTCCTCAAACCATTGGCTCCTCCAGCACCCTTGGAGCCAAGGTTGTAAAGTCGTTCACAAACTACACATAAGGTAGAACATTAAACACGTTTCTCCTCTTCAAACACAAATTAAAGGCACGAAAATAATAATATCACCAACCATGTAAATATACTCAATAATGATCATATCATAAGAAAATGAGACAACCATGTTATCATTATCATCTTCGGTCTTACAGAGATGGCTGGGATGAGAATTTCACCAGTTCTTTGACGGCTCAGCTTGGTCACTCACAACACCCTCACTAGAATGATCATGCCTATGGGAAGATGACTCTCCTCACCTTTTATTTGTACATTCAATAACGGGGTTTTTTACCACTATCTGCTACACCGGTATCTTGAGGGACAAGGGTGAAGTCATCAACTTCGACATTGGGAACCACATCTAAGGCATCAATTTCACCACTAGGAAGGACATATATTGAAATGGAAATACTGGATAGACTCATCTTTGTAATCAAAGCAAAGACAACATTATAATTGCTTCACAAGAATAAACATATACAACCAAGCGATAAGCATTTCACAAATTATAACAGGCAAACACAAATTATCACCTTGTGACTTCGCCAGCGAAGACACATGGACTCGAAAAGTGACCAACCTATCCACAACATCCATATCCCGAATTTACAGCCACATACCTTATCTTTGGGAACATGATAATTCCACTTACCAAAAAAAGGTGTTACAACGATCACCGCCTTCCTCATACAAAAATGTGTCCCTCCATACACCAACGTATCTAGGGAAGTGAGTTACCGACTCCATCCTAAGTACAGATGGATAAAACTTACATTCATCCATAAAGTTATTCAATTTATAAAGCTGATACAACTAACGAAATATACCAACAATATGGATTATCCTTGCTCCATCACATGCCTTTTTGGACTGTACTAAAACTGCCATAGTCCTTAGGTTTTGCTTGATATAAGGTAATCCTATAACTATCCAATATTTGGAACATATAGAGACATGCCATATTTCATATGATGTTTGTAAATTGATATGAACCCAACAGGAGGAAAATGAATTCTCTTATCGGGGTTCGGAACCCTAACCAAGAACCGATTAAAAAAAGTATACATGTTTCGACCTATCAATTTGACTTGGGTTAACCAAGCTACAACTATGACACACGAACCACTCTCCAGTTGACTGATCTTCTACCTCTCTGCCAATAGACTCGGTAGCACCATCCTCCCCATTATAAATTTCATCTTCAACAGGAATGCAAACATACCTTATAGAGTCTTTGTGACCATCCTAATCTTTGATCCATTATTCTAACTAGTATCGTTTGTTGTAATATTCATGCTTCGTCCATATTTCACATTACCAGATGAAATACAAGTACTCGAAGATAACATACTAATGATTACAAAATCAAATGATCTTACTGCTTACTTGGATTGTGAAAACTGATGACAAATCTGGCGACTGATGTAAGGAAGATTCGTTTAAATTTTGAGTATTTCACTCATGACCTTAAATGGGATGAAATTAAAAAGAAACAAAAGAATAAACAACATTCATCACCAAAACCTATTTATATATAGAAATGCAAAATCTCATTTTTGAAGCACTCAATTGAAGCAATTGTCAATCAAGTCTTACACCCAAATTAAGAAGGTGCAAAGGAATGAGACATTTTGAAAAGAGTTGAAAGGTTTTGAAAAAACTGCCCATTATAATGATTATACTGCTTATGTGGCAACCTCCTTGCTGACTAACCAGTTAATGAACACTAAAGGAAAAAAGGTCAGACTCAGCACAAAAAACTCAATAAATATACGTTTGGACACAAGATATCGAGGAGTTACATCACATATCGAGTGGACTTGCAAATATTTTCAACCTTCACTTCACTCCAATAACCAACAACAAAGGCAAGATTGTCAAATTTCTCGCCTTAAAGCACCTTCATATCTACCCATCAACATTTTGTAGTTGGGGGTGGTATAGGTAAGGTATATATGCAACCCACGAATTTCCACAGAACATAAGCGAGGTGCCCATGCCAATAAACTGAGGGCAGTACCTTGCGACCTAAACAAGCAACGCGTAAAGGGCGCATCAGGAAACATCCACATTCTAAGAATTTTGGCCCACCATAGCCACTATGATGGCCTTATTGGGCAATCCCCTCATGGGGGCATAACACCCAGAATATAGAGAGAAAGAGCCTAAAAATAGCTAAGGGATAGAGGAGCCCATGTAAGTATCAACGGGAAAAACAAAATTACATACACAATTCCTAATTACTGACTCTAGCATCGGAGTTATGCCACAGATTCAATCTAGGATATTCTTAAAGGATAAAGCAACGCAGCATTTAACACCGCCAGCCACTATTATTCAAGGAGTTTATACCACATCAGTGGCACCGTGTGTGGGGGAAAAATATCTTAGGTTAACATTGTTTTCTTTGAATCATGGTAGAAACCTAAAGATAGGTGATTCGTTCAGAAAGCATGTAGTACCAGTACCACCTACAACCGAACCACCCCTCAAAAAACAAACATCAGCTAGGATGGAAGAAACTCAAGAATAGGGAAGCAACATGGAATTACAGTTACCTCCCACATCAAAAAATAATAAAAGTTTCCCTTTGCAGCCTTTTTAGAAGCAAATAGGGAGCATCTCTATAGAAAAAATTGTTAGCACCAACAACCGGAGGAGGACAGAAGCCAAGTAAGCACTCAAAGGTTCCCTCAAAAACTAACACGAGGCCAAAATCTATGATGTCGAAGAGGAAGCATAACACTCTCCTCTAGTAGAAGAATTACAAAATTTTGTAATGCTAAATGGGCTCAAGCTACGAACCTAATTGAGGGTATACGATGGAACAACTTATCTGAAGGAATTCTTGGATTCCTATATAACCAGCAAGATATTTAGAGATGCACCCATCCACCTAGGGTTCAAATATTTCCATATTTTCTCACACGAACCGCGATAATCTGTATAAAATCCTACCTAAGAGAAACAAACAACACCAGGCTCAACTAGCAGATCAATTCATGGGATGAATTTACCAGAAATAGAAGTTCACATTTACATTTACAAACTTTATGAACACTACGTAATAGAGCGTTGAAGTATATCATGATCATTTTTTGTCAAAAAGCCTTGAAGTCAAAGACCTCATGCATTAAATCTTACTTAGAGCATTCAGAATCGCATGAGATATGGAGAATTCTACAAAAATCTTACCATAGACATTCCAAACAACCTAGGAGACCTCCAAAAGGCTAAGGAAGAATTCATCTATGTGTAAGAAGCAAACAGCAAAAAGCAGAGAATGAGTGAGGCAAAAAAGAGCTGGAGAAAACACCTCGGGAAGAGAATCAATCAAAAAAGGGGAGGCATCACGCTCACGGTAGGGAAAGAACCAACCATTGGTAACTGTTTTTCCCCAAGACACCCCTGACCAAATCCATACAAGAAGTATGAAAAAATCATACAAATCTATTAGGGATCCTAACCTGATGAGGGCCCTGATAGACCAAACATCCAAAGACTACTACTATGACTTCCACGGAGATCACGTCTATAACATGGATAGCTATAAAGATCTCAGGAGATAGACTGAAGACTTACACCGACAAGGACAAATCATGCAATAAAAGAAAAATGAACACCTGTTTGGAAGACCCGGGACCTATTGCTCAGGAAGGAATCCATCCTTTATCTGAAACCAAACTATGGAAATCAGAATATGGATGTAGTAGTAAAGCATGGGGAAAACATAGAGAACAGTGTCACATACAAAGTGATATTCTCAAATCACAGCTCACCCGAGCATATGTTCAGGGAAACCTGGAAAACACATGCAATGTACTTACCACCACAGGAGCCCACAGACAAAAGGTTGCAATTATACTAGGAAATTACAGTCATCAAGGAGGGCACAGCCCTAGATGCATCATCACACAAAGACCCTCTGGTCATAACAAAGAAAATTGGAAATCCAAAGTATAGCGAGTTTTCATGGATGACGAAAGTGTGATGGAAATAGTTTTCATTGACTGCTATGACAAGCTCGGGTTCAAGAGAGAATACCTAAAGAAAGCAATGTCGTCTATAGTTTATTTCACATGAAAAACCAAATGGCTCTAAGGAAACATTCGACTCCCTGTCACCGTCGGTAAAAGAGACAAGGCATGTACAATCATGTGAGACTTTATGGTAATGGACACACTAAGTCCGTTTAATGCAATCATAGGAAGACCCTGGATGAACTTTGCCAAGGCCATCTCTGGTCCCCCAGGTAATGAAATTCTCGATGCCAATAGGAGTGGCAACCGTCAGGGGTGGCCAACAAGTAGCAAGGCAATGTATGGTCATCGCGATGAAGCCTTCTAGACTCAGCAGACCCAACCTTATGGTGCATTAAATCAACCAAGGAGGACCGGTGAGGAACCCGACCAGGGGGGCTGAACTAGGAAAAGACACTAAGATAGTCCGTTAGATGAAAATGATGCATCCAAAGGAGTCTAAATTGGGAAGAAACTATCGGAGCCAATCAAGTTTAAAGTGATTCCATACTAAAAAAATTACAAGGCATCATTCCCTTGGTTAATACAAGACATGGGAGGAGTAGAACCCTCTATTGTGACACATAACCTAAACATTACCCCTCGATAAGCCAGTTAGGCAAAAACAGATAATTTTTGCCCAAAATAGACATAAACCTATAGAAAATGAGGTTAAAACTCTTATACAAGCAAGCATACTTAGAGAAGTCATAAATCTAACATGGTTGGTGATGCAGGGAATTCCTTTCGGACCAACATAGTATCTGGAATCAATGTAAAGTCCCCTACCAACTCCATGAACCCTGCATAATGGTGTCTCATGGAAGTCCTTGGGATCCTCTTTGATTCTTATGTCAATGTATGATCAATATAGAAGTAATATTTAGAAAAAATCTCTTACATGTATCGTCATTAAGAATATCTATTTATAGATAGTGATCACCATGATCTTTGCTCATCGTGGTTTCATGGGTGACATTCATCTTTCTACCATGGTTCCCTTATCTAGTTTGCTGGATGCAAGGTATTGAAGTGTTGTTTTGGTCTTGAGCACTGCGGGGCTATTTTTTTTTGCATGCAAGCTTTCTGCTTACTTTGTTCACTAGGATCGAGATACTATCTTTTACTTTGTACTTCGCATGACTAAGGGAAGGGTATACCATAAGTTCCCCTAGCCAAGGAGTCGTTGCAAACTCAGCAGCCATATTTTGTATTGGAATGAGGGAAATTTAATCATTACTTAAGGAATATTAAATGTTCATTATGAACTAGATAATTAGAATCGATGGAACTATGAGAATTGACTTCTTGGGTAAAGAGAACTAGGAAGTTATAAAAATTACTCTCCTAAGAATATGTAAGTTAGATTCTTCATATAAAAAGGGATTAGTAAAGATCTGATATACCACCACTTTATAGTTTTCTATCCTACTATTTTAGCTTCTTCACAGATAATAATTTTTTCCCTTTACCAAGTGTGAAAATTGACAACAATAGTAACTTGACCATAACTGATATTTCTATATTGAGGGAATATTACCCCTTCTTATCTAATTATGAGATTAAGGCCCCTTCCATCAATTATGTTGCAATGAAGCTGCTGCCGGGCATGGTTGGTGTTTACGAGTGCCAGCTACAGTATGCTTTGACATTTCATATTCCATAATATATTTTATGTGTGTTAAGTTCATATAGAATTTATCTTGCCCAATTGCACCCACATGGGGTGGCAATGTTAGGTGCTTTTGAGTGGGTAAGCTGTGAGGTCAGTGTTGATTTTAGCCTAGGTCTATTTTTTGCTTACTATCATTTATATTTGGGACCTTTAACCAAACATTGGGTGACCTTTAAACCTTAACGTTTAATCACTGATATTATAAGGGGTATACCTGATGTTTATGGAGGATGAGAAGCCAGTTATCTTTTTATAGGTTGTAACAATTCTACCAAAATGCCACCTTGGAATAACGATATATACTTAGATTGAGAGCTAATGTGGGAAAGTATGCTAGGTTCTTTTTCTGAAATATTTGCTCATGCAGTGGAGGTTGGCAAGCCTACCAATCAGGAATGTATGATATTTTATTTCTTTTAGGAAAGTATAGTGTCCTGTTTAATATTTTGTTTTCTTGAAGCTATTGTGTTTTTAAGTTCGGGGGAGGTTGTTTTTCCTAGGTAAGGCATAGGTGTTTTGGACAATCATCATGTAGGCAACGATTTGAACCACAAATGTAATGGTGACGAGGGTCTTAGTGGTGTTTCTTCTAAGATGGCTAGGCTGGAGTTGGAATTGAAGAGTTGCGCTCTCTCTGCGAAGAAAATAATTCTCTGATATTGGCTTTTCGTCAAGATTTGGGGGCTTTAGGAGAGAGTAGGTCCAGTGGATATAAAAAGGTGCATAGTGATTCATAGTTTGTTTCTAGGGGTGGGACCCTAACCTCTATGTTTTGGGAAGTATGTCGTATGTTGCCGGTATTCTACCGGGTATGGGACTTTTACCCTTGTAATTTGTATTTTTGATGAAGGATGTTTGATTCTCTTTTGAAATTAAAGAATTTCAATGTTGAACATTGTTAGTCTGGTTCCTCTTGTATATGTGTGGCCTAACTAAGTATGATAATTTTTTAATGGTTTAGGGTTTGTTCTGAAATTATGGATAGTAGATGAATTAATCCTCGTGGTCCTCTGAGGTATGATCTTAATAATTTATGTAGTTTTTTTTAATTTGGAATAAGATGATTGCTATTTTTCTTGAGATATGATACCTTGATGGTTTATGGAATTCTTTTTAGAAGTGAGGATAACACCTCGTGGTCCTACGAGGTGTGATCTTAATTTAACTTATTGATCTTGTTGTTTAAGCTAACTATGACCTCAAAGCTAACTATTTGTCTATTCTGGATGTTTAATAAAATTTAGTCTGAAATGAGAATCCTTGTCTGCTGATACATTAAATCATTAAATGAGGTTTGGGTAATACTATGAGTTGTGCAATAATTGCTAGCTTAATAGGGGTTAACAGTTGCTATCAAGGTATGGGTAGTATCCCTATTTCTTATAACCTTTAAACCTAATCTTGTGAGGGCTATTTTTGAGTAGATACTGTAAATTAAATCCTATCTATTAAGCTCATCAGATAGTGGACTGAGTAAGTATGATCTGTAAGCTGACTATTGTGGGAGATAATGGGAACTGTTTCCTAAATATGTAAGATTGTGTCTAATGTGTTGTGTGTAAACCGGGGATTCTATTAAATCTTGGTACCTCGAGGTTTAATCTTAGCTATTTTTTTCTTAGTTGTGCATTGGCAAGTACCAGTGATGGGTACGATAGTGCTTATTCTAAACTATTAAAAAGAGTAAATTGGGAATTTTTTTCTTAAGTTGATTGTGCAAAAAACCTAGTCAAAGAACTATTTATCAAAGTCCTACAAGGTTGGTTTAATTAAAGGTTCGTTGTTGGGCTGTTTAAGCAGTATCACATTTCTATTGTAAGCTTAGGTCTTCTAGGAGTTTATCTTTCGGACTGCCACTTAATTTTAATAAGTGGGTTGTGATTTTGAAATTATTGTTTGTGATTGGATGTGTTTGGTGTGTGTTGTGTATGCTTTGTGTGTGGAAGGCAGAACATAGTATTGCTTGTGTCACGAGACTGGTGGTTTTCCAGGCGTATGCGAAGGCGCAATCTCCTTTCCACCTGTGTGTGTTGTGTTATTTGTGTGTGTTTGTGTTGTGCAAAGAGAGGGTTGAGGGATTGTTAACATTCGCGAGGTTGGTGGTTTTTCAGACGTATGCGAAACTACAATCTCTTCCATGTGGTGTGTTTGAGTGTGAATTGTAACGAAAACGGAATCGAATCTTTGCTTGTGTCGCTAGGTTGGTGATTAATAGGGGTATGTGAAGCCACAATTTTCTTTCCCTCATCCTTTTGTGTGTTGGATTGGTGTTTTTGATTGAACTTGTGGATTACGAAGGTTATACGTCAATATCATGTAGTTTTCTCTGTTTCTAATGTTATCTCGTTCTATTTTCATAATCAAGTCACATCCTAAGTGCAGGGAAGTTACCCACTAGTCATGTAGATGGATGACGTAACCACATTCTGTTAAACAAAACTCAAAATTAGTACCACCTGACGAATTTGGGCTTAGGATTGGACTTGTATTTGGAGCTTGAGGTGAATATCAAATCTATACTAATATCTTATCTTTTACAATATTGTTTCAAAAGAATATTAATTGTGTTCTACAGTCCTAAAATATTGTTGTAAAAAAATATTAATTGTGTTCTACGGTCCTTTTTACAATACTAGGTTAAGTATGCCACACTCTGTGTGGCTCTAACCCTGAGGTTAACAGGCACATTTTCTTCCATACTTTTAGTCACCATCAGCAATGACTGTTTTTCCAACTCCACCTTCACCAAGAAGAACTCGGTTTTTCTTTGTTCTTCTTCAAAGTATATGTACAGTTCTCCGAACTTCAGTTTCTCGGCCAATTATAGAGTCACAACTCTTCTCAAAGCCATGTTAACTAATACAGAAGAACATTAACTTTCTTCCCAACATTTCTCGTCGTAGCAGCAATGTTGTCAAAGACAAACTCACTATCGACATGTACAAAGAAAAAAAGTATTGTGTGATACAATACGCTATTCTGGAGGCTTGAGAAGCTCTACTTCAGATTCAATTATATACCAATCAACCTGGTATTCCTTTTCTATCTCTTTCAATAATTTCAATTTCACTTCTCCAGATTGAGTTTTAACAGAAAGCTTCTCAATGAGTTGCAAAATTAGACCTGACTTAGATTTTTGCTTTCAATATTGAACTTTGAAGGATACCTTCTAACAAGTTTGTTACATGATACTTGAACAAAGCAGGCTAACTTAAATATAATGCAGTTGCCTTGATTATTCTCCTGCCAGCTGAGCTAATGCAACCAAAAGATTGCCCAGAATGGGAGATATTATTAAACATGATGGGAGGTGCAAAATGAGCGTAAAAACAAGCCCGTAGAATTTGCAATAATTCTATAGGAATTTCCATTCCTAATTGCAAATGGATCCTTATTTCCAGATGCACCCAAGTCAAATCATTCACTGGAAAACTTCCTACATTACAAGAGGAGCAAAAAAATACGAAAAACTATAAAGATACACATATAATCCAATCCAAGGAGTTGATAAAAGATTTAAAAATATTTAGTATCGGCATACGTGATAAACTGCACTGAAGGAAAAGAGACATTGAAGAGAACTTTACCGGTATTCAGTCGTAAAGCTTTTTCTAATTAAAAGAATGGAGGATATAAAATACTTCCCCATGAATTCTGACAGGAAGAGCACAACATTACTCGAAGATCCACTCCCAACTCTAGAAACTACAAAGAAGAACTGAACGACAAACACAGTCCAATAAGAAGGTTGTGTACACATACTTGATAGTGGAAAAGAAATGTGCAAACCCCGCCGCCTTTTCCTTTTCCCAACCGAAAGAGAACAACACACAATGACAACTAAGCCTTAATAACGTCACAAATCAAAACCCAGACCAAATTCAGATGAAACTACTTTTCACGCTTTACACTTATGAAAGATAGTTTGAACTTTTTTCTAAATAAACACAATAATCCTAAAGTCGAACCAGTAAAAACATATTTATATCATGTCAAAACAAAAGTGAGTAGAAAAAGTAAACATAGCTTCATCAAGTCATTTAAGAATCCACGTACTGAAATGACAATCAACATCCCAATGAACAATAAGGATATATACTGCACTAAGAAAAAAATAAAGAGTCAGTTCAATCAGTAAAATATCCAACAAAAAGAAGCACCCAAAGGAGGCAAATATTTGAATCACTATATTGAAAATATTGGTATGTTTGATATTCGCAACTTATATTTAACCATGAAAACTCAAGCACTCAAATATAATACGAAATACCAACAGAACTCACACCAACAATCCAAATGGCAGAACATGTCAGGTTTTTCCCTAGTCTCTCGTGGCTTATACTTAACATTTTTAACTTCCAAAGATCATTCTCTTCTGTATTTGCATACTTATTAGTCATCATACATAGTAAGAACTTTTCTATTGCATTATCAGCTACTGGTCGTACAAATTATAAAAATAAAATGAGAAATAACATACACAGATAAAACGCTATTAGAAGTTTGAATGATCAATTAGAGCATAAAATAAATCACAGATTCACCTGGACCAAAACTAAAAGCATATTAAATCATAAAATAAAAAGGGGTTTCAAACTCCTAAAAATCAATACCACCTAAGCTTTCTGGCCACTGTCTAACATCTCTAAGCTCTCTAGCTTTCTTTGCTATAATGCCCCAATACCTGAGAAACTCTTCAAAAATATGCAAAAACTAAGGTTTCATCTGGAACATAAACCTAACCTGAGAAACCTACAGTAAAAATTAACAAGCAAGCAACGGAACAACCCTCTTTGGCAACCAAAAACCAGAAGAAAAAAGTGCAAACTAAGGTAATTGAATCCTAACACAATGAATGGCAGGTAAAAGGTAAGAAATGGAACACATATAAACACAAGAGAAGTGACCTTACATTTGTTTTATAGATTGAAGATAAAGGAGGGAAGCACATAAATTACCAGTAAAAGAAAGGGAGAAATGTGAGTTCAAGAAACTGAAAGAACAGAGATAACTTACAGGAAATAAATACGTTGAAAAGGGAAAGCCAAATTCATTCGCATAGAAAAGTAATATGGAAAGCAAAAACTAAAGCAGAAAGCGGTATAATAATCAACAGATCAGAGCCCCCAAATTTACCCCTCAAATTAACCCCATAAAGCGAAAGAACAAAGTGGTATAACGCTGAACAAATCGAACCCCCTAAACGCTGAACAAATCAGATCCCCAAAGAATTCTGCCACTGTTGGTATGCCTTGAATACTGTAATAGCCACTTCTGCGACCCTGGCCTGGGGGTCCGGGGGGGTGGCAGACAGCATATAAAGTTTTTGCCCCAGTTTGTTAGGGTTTAGTGGAGATAGCATATAAAGTGTCTCTCTCTGCAAACTTCATTCTGTTCCGCACTTAGATAGGTAGAAATCTGGCCAATTTCTTGGCGTCTGTAAATTGCTACCTATTATAGTTAATTCGTCT
>JAULKM010127013.1:0-20023 GCA_032355605.1 Rubia tinctorum | reverse complement strand
CTCGAAAGTCAACATTGATTACTTCTACAGTTTTGGAAAATTACAATGTGGCCAAAAATTGTGTTACCCCATTATCCATTGCTCCAAAATACATTATTTTTGTTATTTTTTTCCTAAATATAAAAATATTAAATAAATCAATTTTTGGTGAAAAGTTGGAAAGCGCTAGTTCATGTTTTAAAGTAACTCCTACTGTAAACATATTTTTCAAAACTTTTTTTTCCTATTCTAACTTGTAAATGTTGGGAATTTTTCTATGTATTGAGCACTGGTATAACTACCTGTGTCATTCGTCAACATATCACTCCCTATACAATTATAACGCAGTTGCGTGGGGCTGCTTCAAAGTATTTTAATTTTTTAAAAAATTAAATGCAATTCTAACACCGGTATAAGTGCTAAAATTTTTGCCACCACAATTTTAACTGCAAAAAATACTATTCCGCTCATAGGCACTGGTATTAGCACCGATATATGTCATTCAACCAAAATCGGTGCTGAAAAATATTAAATTCAGACATTTTTTCTTGATCGGCACTGGTATTTAGTGAACCGGTGCTGGATTTATTCATAGGCACCAGTATTTTGTTTCATTAACTAGATTACCGGTGCCTATGAAATCCTAGCACCAATATTGCCCCAACAATGACATACCGTGCCTATATACCTGTTTTGGAGTAATGTATAATTAGAATTTACAAGTTATAACGAAATAAAACCTGATAATAGTGCAGTTGTAACAATAAGAGAAACAACCAATCTAAAATGAACCAACCCGAAATATATCTAAATCTAATATGAAACATTAAAAAAAATAACTGACATGATCAGACCCGAACAAAACTTCAATACAAAATATAAACGACAGTAACCCGATCTGATCCAACCCGACAATATTTTGACCCGACCTGACCTAACCCGACTATAAAAATTACATGACGGTAACCCGACCTGATTTTAACTTGAACCGATACGACCCCACCCGAGAAAAAACACTGACACGTTTTCAACCCGACATGACAGTAATCTGACCCGACACGACCCGACACGATAAATGAAATCAACACGTTTCAACCCGACCTGTTTCAACACGACACGTTTCCAACCCAACACAAAGTCAACACGATTGCCCGAATTGACACCTCTAATCTCTTCATATGTATTGTGGTATGGGTCCGGCCTGGACACAGCAGGTACATAGAATCGTTACTCCAAAAAATCACAAATCTATATATATACTTTCTCGTTCCATAATGATCTTCCTAATTTTCATTTTGGGACGTCCCACAATGATCTCCCTATATCCATTCTTTCCATTTTTAACCTAAAAATCATACCTAAAATACCACAATTACCCTTAATTAAAATCTGAAATTACCTAAAATACCAAATGTCAACTGATTTTACCCATAAATCACTTCTTCCCCATGTGCCTTTGTCAACCTTTTTGTACTCTAGTAGCCATTTTTTTTAGCCTTTGTACTCCAATAGCCATTTTTGTCACCCACGTGTGCAGTACTCATGTTTGTGCCATTTTCATTTCGGAACATCATTATGAGACGGAGGGAGTATATATGTGTGTGTAAGAGAAATATGCGAAGTTGATAGTAAAACCCGGGCTATATAAAATAGAAAATGGAACCATCACATTCCAAAGTTCAGCAAAACGTTTCTTAGTAGCTAAAAGTAGCTGCAATAGTTTGAGAATGATGTAGCTAGGGAGAGTAGTGACTGCCCGAACTCCCGAAAAGCGAAAACATAAGAAAGCAAAATCTTCTGTGAAAATCAATCATGTACGAAGAAACAGATGTAGTTTCACTGCAGCTTAAAAAAGCTTTCCCAAAACATACCAACGTCGTAGCATCCACCTGACATGTTGATTGTGCTCAGAGTTTTGCTCTCTATGTTGTATGAGTATCTCGAATTCCTGAAATTGCCTGCAGACCAACCAGACTCAAACACAATTTCACCACCAACCATACATTCTGGATGCATTGTCGCACGGTGGATGGCATGCCCGCGCAAATCAATGCTGTAGATCTTTGTCCAAAGGCAATTCCCCTCAAGCATCCATATGTCTAAAACTCCATTCTTCTGCATATTTCTCTTGTTTGCAATGCTTAACATTCCATCCATGACCATAAATGCAACTTTATTCTTATACCTTCCCAACGGCCAACTAGGGGGTCGAGGTAAAGTACTAAATGTATCGCTCGCGATGTCAAAGGAAAGGATCATTTCCTCGGTTTTCTGACTATAAAGAGGGGTCCTGTGATTAATCAACCAGTATATCCTTCCATTTGCAGACGTAGTTTCAGAATGAACACCATAAGGACATGTTAGACGTGTCCACGAAGAAGAACCAACCTTAGTGTGATTAGAAAGGGTTAAAACCTCACACCCCATTCCCTGGGTTTTGGTACCAACTTCAATCTTAGACCTTTTATTAGGAGCCACATGAGGTCGGAACATGTTCACCACTTTATATTTCCCTACTTGACTCGAATAGCCAAACCCGAGTTTGCTGTAGGTTAGCCTAGTTGAGGGCTTTGGCAGGACACAGAGTTCACCTGTACTAGGATTGCATAGGTAGATATCATCTTTCTTGCTGAGGCAGAGCAAATCACAAGTGACGGGACAAACACGAATACCAGAAATTTCTGATGACAAGCTAGATAATTTTTCGCACGTGCAGCTGGATAGTTTTTCCCACCTGTGCTTCTGCTCACTTAATGAATAAAACCGCAGAGTTTTGTCGGAATTATTTGAAGTGCAGAGAAACTTGACACTCTTCATTGACTGTTGGCGATGCATTTCGACGAAAAATGGATCAGAAATGAAGTCATGGCAGGATCTCGAGACACACTTTAGCCTGGTGAGAGTCTTAACATCGAGCCTTGACAGAATTTCAGCAACAATATCAGCTGTAAGATCAAGTAACAGAGGAAGCCCTCCATTGCTTTCCTGCTTCAACTTCTTCATCCTAATCTAAATGCACACACAATTCATCGAAGATGGACATGAAGAGCTTAATTACTGTAGCTCCTCTGCACAAATATTTTAATAGTTCAACAAATATATCCCAGATGATGCAAACAACAAAGCTTATGACTAGATAAGTTCCTTAACAACATATGCTTCACAAACTGATAAATTAATCATAAGACAAGACATGCATCTCTTTCAGGCGACAAAGTTCAACATGCCAATCAAACATTATCAGTAACTCATCAGAGGAGATTACTTGCATGTCACCAAAATCACGAAAAGATCAGTTCTTTGAGTGAAACATTCAGTACCACATTTATAAAAATAGAGGGATTCGAACACAAACGCAATTAGCTGATCCAAAATTTGATAAAACAAAGCACTAATCAAAGGTGGAAACTTTTTACCTAGTATTTGCAACTGAGGGTGCAATTTTTAATAAACCCATAAAACAAAAAAACCTAAGAGAGTTTTTAAAAAATCGAGATAACTATTAACGATTCAAATTTTGATGATCCGCAACTTTGAAACTGAATAAGAAATACCAACATGAGTGTTCGTAGTTCAGGCAGAGAGAAATTACCAGCTAAATGGAGGGAAAAGGTGGCAGCGTTTCAATTTCTGATTATGGACCACCGGAGGCGCTGACCCATTTTTTGTTGAGGGTGACTTCTATTTGTTCATCTCAATTTTGATGCGCTTACACATATACTCTTCCTCCTCGGTTCCAACTCAAATTGCAATTTAATTAAAGTAAAATACTAAAACGACGGTATATAATTGTAAAATTGTCAATATAACCTTAAAGTTCTTTAAAGTAAAGAAACAATCCAAAGTTTTCATTGAAGTGGTGACATTATCCTGAGGTACCCTGGCCAAGTTGACTTTAACAAATCCAGCGTTGACTCAAACTAAAATATTAAAATACCCCTTAGATCAAAACTAAAGTGGGATGCCCCTTTGGTTCTCTGGCGCCAAGGCCGAAAATTGACCCATTGGAATTCACCCTCCCTCCCAAGCCCAGCCTAAGCCCACCGGAACTAGGGGTGTTCAAAAATATCTGACATGTCGCCCCGCTGACCTGGATAAAAATAACTGCGTACTTTTTTTTATTTTTAGTGTCGGGTACCCCGCTCGAGAATTTTACATTTTAAAGGCAAGTTTGGACTGCAAAAATGCTATTTTCGAGTACCCAATAAAATATAGGTATTTAATTAATTTTAATATCATTTTTTTACATATATACTCTAAAGTCTCAACTGTCTATATCTATGGAATATTAATTATTAAATAATGTAAGTTAACATAGTATTGAAATTCTAAATTTTTAGTCATTCTCTTTCAATCGCAAATTCTCAATTCTTCCTTTTGAGTTTCGGCCCCTCCCTTTCAACTTCAAATTTTCAATTGTGCCCACGGCCACAACCCTATTCTATAAGTAGGTCCAATTGAATTTTTTATATTTGGTTTTCCATCGCAAATTTCATATCAAACTTTCATAACCTCTCCACTAAATGGAAGAATTTTAACACAGTGATTTTTTTCCCGTCCTTTCGACATATTTTGTTAAGTATATTAAAACTGGGGAATGATGATGATGATTACTAACTTGTTATTCTTAGTGATCATTATATGCATAATTTTTCAATGATACGAGGTGAAAAGTACCAAAAATGTCATGAAAATTCAATTGTTAAACTACATTGTCATCATTATAAAGACATCTTTCTTGCACTAATATAAATTTATATAACATAGTAAAATGATAATTATGTCAAAAATTGCAATCTTGAACGGGTCAATGGGTATCCTATTACCTGGCCCAAATAATCTAAGTACCTGCAATGTTCTTCCGGACCGATCCGCAAGCCGCATTTTCAACTACCCTCACATACGGGTACTCGGATGTGTGGGTACTCGCATTTGAACACCCCTAGCGGGACCTTCCCTACAAACACCGTCCCTAGCCTCTTCAGTCGAAACACCTTTCGTGAAGCAATACCACAGCCACTGCAGTCGCTGGAACCCTCTCTCCACACCATCATCGTCCCAGCCCCTTCAGCCATTGTCGAAATCCTTCCTCCACACCATCATCATCCCTAACCCTTCCAGCCGAAGCACCTCTGCCAAAGCAGCACCAACCACCGGAACCCTTCGCCCCCACCGCTCCAGTAATGCTGGAGATGTTTCGGCGATTAAAATGCTTCACTGATTTCATACTGCATTGGCCAGAGGTGCTTTGCTGATTCGAATTCCACCATCACCGCTCCAGATTGGGGCATTTTTTGGACTGCACAATAGTGGTGCTTCGGCCGAAGCGATGCGCCGGAATGAGCTAACTTGTAGTAGCGTTGTTGTTGAAATGCAAATGTGGTGTTGCTGCTTTAGCTGGAGATGTTTCGTCGGCGATGAGTGGCGTTGCGGTTGGGGATGATGTGGGGAATCATATTTCCCTTTTCTTTCTTTTCATGTTTAATCTAATGGGAAAAAGCATCATTACTTTGAATTCCGGCTAAAAATTGCCGGATTTGATAAATTGACACTTTTTTGAATTATGTAGGATTATTTTGGCACTTTAAAAAACTAGAGGGTTATATTGGCACGTTTGTAAAAAACAAATATGGGGTTCTTTTAGCACTTTTCTCATTTGACTATTTATAAATTACTCAAAACTTCTTAATTTTGACCATACAATTAAATTGGTGTAAAAATATAAACACTATTGTATGATAGTTAAGGATGATCATGGGTCTAGGACGCGACCCAGACATTGGGTCGGCCGTGGGTCAAGAAAATTTAGACCCATCGAGTCTGGGTCCGGGTATGGGTTTAGATTTTTAAATACAGGTCCGGGTCCAAGTTTAAAATACTAAGACCCAGACTCAACCCAGACCTGATTCGTAGACCCATATAAGCCTAACTATATATAATTTTACCCAATTTTCTAAATTACTTTCATATTCTCTTGTATTTTCATTTGAAATTCAACAAATAATATGTATTGTATATTTTTTTATCTTGAAAAATAATTCTAATACATATTGAACTTCAATTATTTGCATTTAATATAATATATATTTTTTTAGTGAAGAAAAATAATAATATTAAACCCATTTAGGACCCGTTTGGATCCAAGCCCCATTTAGACCCATCGGGTTTGGGTACAGGTCTTAAATTTTCAGACCTTACGGGTTTGGGTCAAGTCGGGTCTGGGTCTAACTAAATTTTCTTAGGGTCGGGTCTGGGTCTTATTAGACCCAACATAGACCCCGACCCATGATCATCCCTATGTGCCGAGAAGCCTTAGCACGACCCGTATCAACCGACACATGCAGTGTCAAATCATGGCACGGGGGATACCTTGTTTCGGCTGGCTGTTCCACTCCAAGTCACTTTTCACTCAAAAATTGGCTAAGTGTGGAAGTGGGATGTTAAGAATGATGAGGGGCGCAATGAGATACTAAGAAAAAGGATCATCCAACCGATGAAGTGTTCCCAACGATGCATGGCGCAGATCAGAAGGAGAAAAAAATGACTTGGCCTACAGCCCATGCCGGATGATACGGGAAGTGCCAGCACAAAGCAGAACGGCCCGTGCCAGAGCTGTTAGGATGCACTAGCACGACTGACACAGTTCATGCTAGGCCTGGCATTCTGCGCTAGCATGGACAACATGGTCCGTGCCAGGCTTGGTGTTCCACGAAGGTATGAATGGCACGAGCCGTGGCATGGACCACCACTACGCCAATTGCGGTTGCTAGGATTTTTGGCCTATTTTGGGCCCAATTCCCTAATCCTATATATAGGAGCCTTTAGTCTTCTAGGGTTAACTAAATGGCATGATGTAGATTTTATTTCTCTCTCTAGATAGAAGGAAGAGGAGAGCTCTCTCTCTCTCTCTGGAGTTCTTCTCTTTTCCTTTTCTTCTTTCCGTTATTTTCCTGGATCTATGTCATTTAACTTAATATTTTCCATGGATCTATTTTTTAGGGAGTACTTTATTAAACTTGGGGTGTATTTGTATTCATTATTAGATTTTTGGCTTTTTGAGATTTAGATTCTCCTATCTTAATTCCTATGAATATTTGTGTTGATGTGTGATTTATCATCTTTGAAGATTTATGCTATGCTATTATTATGATGCATCCATACAAGTATGCTAGCATATTATCATGTTAGATATTATTGCTATCTTGGGAGTGTTAGAATTTTGGAGTAGGTTCAAGAACACCGATGAGATGAGTGCATTCATGCCACTTTGATGAAATATCTTTGCATGTGTTAAACCATAACTCTAATTGGATAGTCATGGTAGGGAATCGCATGTTGGGTGGTCGATTTGGAAAATCCCAATAAGGGGAAATCCTTGGCTTACCCCGATAGATTGAGCATGATTGTTTGTAGCAACTAGGGTTATGCCGGTTTGGAGAAATCAAAAAGTTGTGCCAACCTTAGAGTCATCACAAGATATCAATTCCATTTGCCTCTCCAGGCCTAGGGATTGAGATCCATAGTGGAGAGTCCAGGATGTAATGCCCTTACTTTCATATCTAATGGTTGTGACCTGCGCGAGGCAAAGTCCCTTTAGACGGGCTTTGTTCCTCCAAGAGGGCGCGCGTTAGCATTGAGAGTAAGGGAGGGGATGGTCTGCAAATTCACTGGATTAGAGCGCATCCATAATTACATAGATGGTGAGATAAGCTTGTATTGGTGCTAGTACCTTGCGTGACAGACGAGGAAAATATCTGGCTATCTCCACACTATGTGACATAGACATAAGATATGTTTATATTCTTATATGTGAATGAATCGAGAATAAGAGCCAGTTATCGATCATGTTACGCCAATACCCCCCAAGTGCTAGTTAATATAGTTTATTTCTGTGTTTACATGCTAGTAGTTTGATAATTGAAACCTGGGAGGTCGTCGCCGTACCTCTCAAATGTACAATTTTAAGCCCTAAAGTGCTCTTAACTACAATTAAGTAGATAATGGAAACTCAGGGTCGTCCACGGAGAAAAGGAAATTTTCTAAGCGTTTGCTCATATAATGGTAAATACTACACTAGATATAAAGATATGCATACATATAAAAGCTTGTAAAGAGGGGGGGAGGGTTCGGGTTGGTTTTTCTAAGTTATCAATTTAAAGACAAGTTAGACTACCAAATCATGTAAATATACTAAATAAGCAACAAATACTAAAATGAGGTTAAACACGAATTACGGGATCTTGGGTGCAATTGATTTATATTTCCAAGCCTCTTATCTATCATTAACCATATAATCTATTCAACACTTTCACTACTTGTTGTGAAGATAAATATTCTACCCTTCTTTGATAGTAGTTTACAAGAGTGAACCAATTCATGCATTTACACAAGATTAGTCAAGAACGTTCAATGTTCATAAACCTTTCATATTTGCTACACAAAACGAATGTGATAAAGAGTTCGATATCATAACATTCATATAGAATTATCAAATCATCAACCATATTAGAAGATCTAATTTGTGCTCTTGGATTCATAGCCTCTATTTTTTCGATCTCAGAAAATGATTTATCGTGGCTTAATGAATGTGGAAAACCTTTACGAGTTCAGAAATGGCCTTATATTAAAAATATTTGGCCATTTAACTTAACATGCCACAAAACCCTACATCTTTGAAGAAGAAGAAGCTCATTTATATCCCACACATTGTTGATGAAATTTTTTTGTGCTTGGAAATTCATCATTTGGCATTGGAGAAGGTTACTTTTATATAATTAATGATTTTTTTGAATTAATATAGGGTTTATTTAATGCTTCATATATATATATCCATATTCATGTTTATAGTTTGAGATTTAGTAAGGGAATGATTATTTTTGAATGGATCCTCATGTGTTACATTTTAATTGACTTCTAGGGTAATTGATCGAGATGAACTAATTGGTAATGATCTTTGGAAATCACAGGCGTACATGTCATGGGTTGAATCTTTTGTTGAGTTTGCTTTTAAACATGCATCCAAAAATGGTTCTTCGCGAGCATGATGCATGTGTACGGATTGTAGAATGATTATATATATTGAGGAAGAAGTTGCGGGAACATCTCATAATGAGAGGGTTCCTAACTAGTTACACTCGTTTGGTTTGGCATGAGGAAGTTGTGGAAGCCTCTCATTCGAATGAATTAGGGGATACAATGGTGGGTGATGAATTATATGGAAACTTTGAGTTTGATGAAATGGTTGAAGATATTTCAAGGTATTTCAAAGGTAAACCTGAGTCGTTACAAACATTGGTCCATGACAAAGGGACACCTTTGTACAGTGGTCCAAAGAACTCTGTCTTGGGTGCGACTCTATGGATAATGAACCTGAAGGCAAAATTTGGATGGACAGATAAGTTGATGACTAAGGCTCTAGATTTGTTTAGGAATTTTCTTCCCAAGGGTAATTTAAATCATGATAGGTTGTATGCCGCCAAAAAGACTTTTCCAAATGGGATTGGAATTGCAAAAAATCCATGCATGCCCAAACGATTGTATGTTGCATAGGGGGGAAGCAGACGAAGATAAAGAATCTTGTCGAGTATGCGGCGAGGCTCGGTACAAGTTGAAGAGAGGTGTGATTGAGGTGGGTGCGGAAGTTCCATTAAAATCAAAGAAGAAGATACCTGCAAAAGTCCTATGGAACCTTCCAATCATTCCTCGATTTAAGAAGTTGTATGCATGTAGGGAAGATGCAAAGTTGTTTCGTTGGTTGGCGAAAAGGGTTCGACCAGCGGATGATGTGATAAGACACACTTTAGACGGCCAGCAATGGAAGAAAGTCGATACTCTATACCCCAAGTTTGGGAACGAATCTCGGCATTTAAGGTTAGGATTTTTTTTAAATGGTATAAATCATTTTGGTAGTATGAGTAGCACACATAGCTCCTGGTCTGCTATGTTGGTCATATACAACCTTCCTTCTTGGTTGACAATAAAATGTAAGTATGTGTTGCTATCTTTGATGATATCAAATCCAAAGCCGGGAAATGATTTTGATGTATATCTAGCTCCTCTAGTGGAGGCGTTATTGACTTTGTTTGACGATGGTGTTCGAGTGTATGATGGTTTGGGTGAAGATTTATTCACCCTAAAAGCGGTTTTATTTTGCACAATTAATGATTTTCCTACATAAGGGAATTTATCTGGGTATTCTATGAAGGGTCACTTAGCTTGTCCAGTTTGTGATAAGGAACTATTATTTTTCAATTAAAACACAGTTCGAAGAACATTTATCAGGGGCACGGGCATTTTCTTCCCGAGGGGCATCCATGGCAATTGGCAAAAAAATGGTTCAATGGGAAAGTGGATGCACGACCCGCCCCAATGCTACCTTCAAGTACACAGATTTATGAAAGTGTTAGGAATTTTCCTAATGACTTTGGAAAAAAGACCACAGCAGGGCCCATGCCTCCAGTTAATGCGGATATTTTTCTTTTGAAAGTGTGTTGGGTGTGAGCCCGTCCGCTACTGGAAACACAACTTCCCATCTCCCTCCCTCTATTTTTCCCACTTTGCTAATCTAAAGCAGCCGTTGAAGGTACTTGGAAGAAATGCTTCATTTTTTAACCAACCTTATTGGAAACATTCAGATGTTAGGAATTTCTTGACTGTATGCATATTGAAAAGAATATTTGTGATTCTCTGGTTAGGACGTTGTTAAATACCTCTGGAAAGACAAAGAACGAATTGAAGGCTAGGCTAGATTTGGTTGAGTTGGGTATTCGCAAGAATCTAGAGCAAGTGACTAGCGGTGATGAATGTTATTTTCCCCATGCTTGCTATTCAATGTCGCAATCGGAGAAGAAATATTTTTGTGAGACCCTTAGTAGTGTGAAAGTTCCCGGTGCATACTCGTCCAACATTAGCAGTTGTGTGTTAGCTAAGTAGTTGAGGTTAGGTGGGTTGAAGTCACACGATTGTCACAACCTAATGCACGAATTAAATGTCACTGCCATTCGATCTACGTTGCCCTCTCATGTAATATTGTGCATCATGAAGCACTGTTTGTTTTTAAAATCCATTTTTGCAAAAGTATCAGTGTATCGAAGTTGGATAGGTTGCAAGTAATGATTATTGATGTTTTGCGCCATATGGAAATATATTTCCCTTCCTATTTTTTTGACATTTTGGTCCACTTGGTTGTCCACTTGGTAGGGAGATAAATCTATGTGGTTCGGTTTTTCTCAGATGGATGTAACCGTTCAAGAGGTACATGAAAATATTCAAGTACTTTGTAAAAAATTGCTATAGGCCAAATGCTAGCATTGTGCACCGATACGTAACAGAAAAGGCCATTGAGTTTTGCACTGATTATATGATGGAAGTTGAATCAGTAGGTATTCCAATTGGTAGACACTGAGGGAGGTTGGAAGATGTAGGGGTGAGATAGGGGAAACTATTTAATCCAAGTGCGGAAAATTTATCAGTTGTTCATCTATATGTTCTGTCAATCATGAGGATGTCGTTCCATTCACAGAAATTTGTATGGATGCTATACATTGGGCCACCCTAATTTTAATGAGGCTCAAGTCCTCCAAATGCATACTAGAACATTTTCCTAATGGTTTCGGGAATATATAGATGTCAGCAAACATCCTTCGAAGGTTAAATGGTTGGCTCATAAATCATTAGGGACCATTCTTTCTTATGTCAGCTATGACATCAATGGGTTAACTTTTTCCAAAAAAATCAATGGAAGATAAGAGTGTCACTCAAAACAGTGGAGTGTCTCTTGTCTCTAAAGCATTGTACGTTGGAAGTGGGGGTGAGGACGATCCGCAGTATGCTCTTAAGTGCTACTTTGGCACAATTTCTTAAATTTGGGAGATTGACTATGTCAGTATGTATTTGTCGGTGTTTAAATGTCAGTGGGTTGATAGCAACAACGGCCAGCACATCGAAGATTTGGGTTTCACCCTTGTCGATAGAAGTAAGGTTGGATGGAAGAACTACATCTTCATATTAGCACACCAGGTTTTATATGTTAGGGATCATGTTGATCCTAGGTGGGAGATTGTTGTCAGAGGAAAATGTACTTTTGTTGAAGAAAATGAGTTAGAGGAAATTATTGGATTTGGATGTCATACAGCGACTCATAAGCCCGAAGAAATCATGTTGCTCGAGGAGGATGATCGAAGTCTTTACAGTTTCCTAGGCTATAGTGACTATGATGAGGGAATGTGGATCGATGGTAAGGGTAAAATCACACGTAAGAAACGGAAGTCAAAGAAGGCGGTGATCAAGAAAAGGAAACATAAGTAGTTAGTTATCCGATATCAAATGTTGGCTGGTAGGGTTTAGAGAGTTTGTAAACTAGTAGGGTATTTAGTTGTATGATGAAACACCTTTTGTTATTAAATGCATTGAACTTTCTAGATTCGTAAATAAAATTCAACCCTTCACATCATAAGTCAAGAATAGTTTCCGAGATCGGAAACATTTTTTTGGGAAAAAATGTGCGCTTAAAAATTTTCATAGTAGGGCCAGAAAGGGGACACGAGTTCGGAGAGTAAATTTCCAAGCTTGGAAACTTCGTCGTACCTTTTGGTACAAAACTAATGAATTCTTACTAAGCTTGGAAAGACGTCCTATCCAGTCAAATTAAAGGCTCTTGTGTTCAGGTCAATTTCATACTTCACCAACACTTTCACTAATAGGCAAACCTTTAAAAATACTGAATACATCCCTAAAACAAGTAACATAAAAGAAAATGAAAATTCAACATCATTAACTTAGGGAGTTAAAAAAGTCTGCATCCTCAAGACTTCCAACATCTTGATGTGAAAATAGACTTCTAACATCTTCAAAAATTCCAACATCTATATTGTGAAAATAGACACAAAACTAGACGGAAAATAAAACTATCCGAAACTGACAAGATATCCACATATTTGGAGGCTCTTCATCGTTGCTCAACTCCAAATGGAGGCCTTGTGTTTCCATGAATGTTACATGCTCGGAATGATCACAGGTCAACATATCTTGCATCTTGGTCATGTCCACACGCATGCAGTCAATGTACTTTCTCAACTTAGCCTTCCAACTGCTGCTTGTACCTGTCATTCAATATTGAACCGTTAATTTTCATATCGTACTTAATTGATGTCTATAAATTAAACTATTTATCTTTTACTGGAGCTAGATGACTCGACCATTCCTGCATCCTCTTTGCGAGCTCTCTCCATAATCTTAACCTTATGACCGGGTCTTGTACGGAACCACCACTTACCACTAAAGTCTTGTTAGAGCCCTTTGTGTTGGAACAAATTCTTGTCATAGTATTCCATCTGAAGAGATTTATCCGTAGGAATTATGCTCACCTTCTTCAGCATGGCGGTTATCAAATCACCATAGGGAATATCTTTCTTCTTTGTCTGCACGGCTTTTAACAGGAACGAGATGATGGAAAAGTCGAGGTTTATCATTCTTCCCTCCATGATTTAGTAAAAAATCATGAGGTTAGCAATAGTTGGCTCCCAATTATGGCCACTTATTGGAAAAACATTGAGGCATATTCATTCATAGACGAGACGTTGTTCAACGGTCAAGCCACCAATATCAAAACAATCCGCTTTCCCCGCACTAGATCCTTGTCTCTTAAAATATTTCTTAGCCATAGCTATGGGACAAAGAGGAGTAGCATCCATTACGCCCAGCCAAAAATTTGTGTGATAAATATAAAGGGAACCATTGGGGTCATCGGGCCATAATTTCTCAAGGGAGGTGTAGGGGCAATCTAGGGTAGCGTTTATTGTATACATATTTATAGATATATTTTTCCCATAGAGCCAAGTTACATCTCTATTATTATAACTTTTTCACAAATTAGCATATTGTATCACTTCATCAACATAAACAGGCTCATCCATACACAATAGTTTAACTAAATGTTGGGTTTTAAAATATGCTAGCAAATACTCTAATCCTAAAATTTCAACATCCGAAGATAGTATAGCCTTAGAATTGAAACCATTTCTCTTTGAAAAATTAACATACCTTTGCTCGGCGGCTTCATTGAAGAATTTTCTAGTTCACCAATCTCCGTGAAAGAGCGATAACTCTGATCGCTTGCCTTTGATCTAGAACCCAAGCTCTTAAACTCATTATCAACATTTGGGAGAGGTTTCTAGGTTTTCGGAATTAGGAATTAAGGTTTTTGGTAGATGGATTTTTAATAGGTTTAGGGGTTTTCTTAATGAGCCGTCCATTTTTTTAACCTGAAAAGGGTTTCCAAACTTGGAAATGTTTCTTTTCTACAGTTTAAAAGAGATGATGATTTTTTTGATTCAGAAAATTATGGATAACTCTTTCCGAGTTCGGAAACCCTTTTGATCGGGCAAAAATGGGCTAAAAGTGTTTCAAATGTGCATTTACTACACATTTGAAAACACCCGCGTTCCATACTTTTCCTCCACCAAAAGAGAACCCCAAAGCCAAACCAATATTCCATTTCATTACCAATCTTCTATGTAGCCTTTTGATGATTTGAGGTTTGTCTTACATCCTACTTGTCTTCTAATCCAATTTCTCTCTTACATTTTTATTTTTCATAACATTTTTGTATCCTAGGAAGTTATGAGCTATGGATAGTATTTCTTACCTTTTGATCGATCAAAAGGGTGAATATACTCTTCAATTAGTAGCTAGGGTTTGCATACATGAGAAAATTCAAATATTTTTTATTCATCCCTTCTAGGTTTTGCATTTTATGATTCATAGTAGTTCTATTTGAAATGGGGTTTGTTATTAAATAAAAGTTGTACATAAGTGTGCTTAAATGCTAGTGCTCAAATGCTATTTTATATATTCATTGGCTAGGGATTCATCCAACACTTCTCTAATGTTATTATGACCTTTATTTAAATATTAATAACTTGTTAGGGTCCAAGGTTAAGTTATTTTTGGTATCTTCGTAAATGTATCACTCAAAATGGTAACTAGAAAACAGACTCTTGACGATGTGTCACAATCCAAAAATGTCAATCTCCCAACAACAGAGTTACATGCGACGAGGATGACGGTGCGGGAGAGTTAGGAAGACAACAAACTCATTGTAGAGCCTTAGAGCATAAAATGGCTAGGAAAGAGTTAACATCATTGATTTTTGACAACTTAGACAATTGTGTTTCGGAGCAACGTGCCAAATGGTCGAGTTGGGTGGTGAAAGTTGGTAGAACAAGAGTAGATATATACTACGATTCTTGGCATGATGCCCCAAAAGATTACAATAATACCTATTAGATGGAATGAAAGGTAGCTATAGTGAATCTTGTTTCCAACATTTTTCATGTACACTTCAAGTGTAGAATCAACCTCTTATCCTTGTGTTGCGTAATCCTCGTAGAAGCTTTTGATATCGAAGCAGAAGATGTGGGGGCTTTGCGAAAGAAGGCAATGTTTATGATGTCCAAGAGTTGGCATGAACATAAGTACACTTCATCCAGAGTCTGCATATTTAGGGATAAGAGAGGTGATCGCCCATGGGTAATCCATACGCACATTCTACCGGAGAGGTGGGAGATTCACAAGAGAAAGGCATTGGAGAATAATGATAACGATAGTGAGCAAACTTCATGTTATTAGTGTGATTAATAAGATTACAATTTCTATAGTGATAACATCAGACTAACATCCAACTTAGGGTACATGGGAAGAAAAACAAAATGCATTGTCGGGGAGAAAAAATTCCTAACCGATTGAGTTGTGGGGATTATGGTTATGCGGCAATTGAGATAGTGAAAGAGCATTTAGAAAAATATGTGCAAAGTGTAATATCGGGTGGGATGACAGCAGATGAAGCAAAGACTTTGGTGCAACCAATAAATGTAGCCGACATTGAGAGGTGTGATTTATTTCTCAAAGGTCGACAAAACAGGTGCATATGAAAAGGATAAAGAGAAAGAAATTGCTGAAAAAGTGGTACGTAAATTTTGTTTGTGATTATAGTATTCATTCTAACTATATTAATTGAATTTCGAAATAACTAAGATTTACATATTATTGGTTATACAAAGGAAAAATCGAAGAATGACCAATTGCAAGAGCATTTCATTCCAAGGGATAAATACGATATCCTTTGTGAAGCCACGGAAAAATTAATGGTTCAATACGGTATCTTGATTATGTTTTAGAACTCATGTTTGTGTGAACTATACATTGATCAAAACATTGTGTCTTGGTCATGTCCGCATGCATGCAGTCAATGTACCTGCTCTACTTAGCCTTCCAACCGCTGCTTGTACCTGTCATTCAATATTGAACCATTAATTTTCATATCGACTTAATTGATGTCTATAAAGTAAACTATTTATCTTTTACCGGAGCTAGATGACTCGACCATTCCTGCTTCCGCTTTGTGAGCTCTCTTTGCAATCTTAGCCTTCTGACCGAGTATTGTAAGGAACCACCACTTACCACTAAATTCTTGTTGGAGCCCTTTGTGTTGGAACAAATTCTTGTCATAGTATTCCATCCGTAGAGCTTTATCCTTAGGAATTACGCTCACCTTCTTCAGCATGGCGGTTATCAAATCACCATAGGGAATATCTTTCTTCTTTGTCTACGTGGCTTTTAACAGGAACGAGATGATGGAAAAGTTGGGGTTTATCTTTCTGCCCTCCATGATGTAGTATAAAATCATGAGGTTAGAAATAGTTGGGTCACAATTATGGCCACCCATTGGAAAAACATTGAGGCATATCCATTCATAGACGAGACGATGTTCTACGGTCAAGCCACCAATATCAAAACTATCCGCTTTCCCCGCACTAGATCCTTGTCTCTTAAAATATTTCTTAGCCATAGCTATGGGACAAAGAGAAGTAGCATCGGTTACGCCCGGCCAAAAATTTGTGTGATAGATATCGAGGGGACCATTGGGGTTATCGGGCCATAATTTCTCAAGGGAGGTGTAGGGGCAATCTAGGGTAGCGTTTATTGTATACATATTTATAGATATATCTTTCCCATAGACCCTAGTTACATCTAGATTATTATAACTTTTCCCCAAATTGGAATAAAACTGTATCACTTCATCAACATGAACGGGCTCATCCATACACATTAGTTTCACTAAATGTTGGGTTTTAAAATGTGCTAGCAAATACTATAATCCTATAATTTCAACATCCAAAGATAGTATAGCCTTAGAATTGATAACCTTTTTCTTTGAAAAATCAACATACCTTTGCTCGGCGGCTTCATTGAAGAATTTTCTAGTTCCCCAATCTCCGTGAAAGAGCAATAACTCTGATCGCTTGCCTTTGACCTAGAACCCAAGCTCTTTAACTCATTATCAATATTTGGGAGAGGTTTCTAGGTTTTCGGAATTAGGAATTAAGGGTTTTCGTAGAGGGATTTTTTAATAGGTTTGGGGGTTTTCTTAACCAACCCTCCATTTTTTCTTTTTTTTTTAAACATGAAAAGGGTTTCCAAACTTGGAAATGTTTCTTTTCTACAGTTTAAAAGAGATGATGAATTTTTGGATTCAAAAAATTATGGATAACTCTTTCCGAGTTCGGCAACCCTTCTGATTGGGAAAAAAAGGGCTAAAAGTGTTTCAAATGTGCATTTACTACACATTTGAAAACACCCGCATTCCATACTTTTTCTCCGCCAAAAGAGAACCCCAAAGCCAAACCAATATTCCATTTCATCACCAATCTTCTATGTAACCTTTTGATGATTTGAGGTTTGTCTTCCATCCTACTTGTCTTCTACTCCAATTTCTCTCTTACATTTTTATTTTTCATAACATTTTTGTATCCTAGGAAGTTATGAGCTATGAGAGATTATTTTTTACCTTTTCATCGATCTAAAGGGTTAATATACTCTTCAATTAGTAGCTATGGTTTGCATAAATGAGAAAATTCAGATATTTTTTATTCATGCCTTCTAGGGTTTGTATTTTATGATTCATAGTAGTTCAATTTGAAATGAGGTTTGTTATTAAATTAAAGTTGTATATAAGTGTGCTTAAATGCTAGTGCCCAAATGCTATTTTATATGTTCATTGGCTAGGGATTCATCCAACACTTCTATAATGTTATTATGACCTTTAACTAAATATTAATAACCCTTTCCAAGGTTAAGTTATTTTTTAGTATCTTCATAAATGTATCACTCAAAATGGCAACTAGAAAACAAACTCGTGACGATGTGTCACAGTCCGAAAATGTCATTCTCCCAACAACGGAGCTACATGGGTTGAGGATGGCGGTACGAGAGAGGTAGGAAGACAACAAACTCATTGTAGAGCCTTAGAGCATAAAATGGCTAGGAAAAATTTAACATCGTTGATTTTTGACAACTTGGGTAATTGTGTTTCGGGCAACATGTCAAATGGCCGAGTTGGGTGGTGAAGGTTACAAGATTAGATATCTGCTACGATTCTTGGCATGATGTCCCAAAAGATTACAAAACACCTTGTAGATGGAATGCAAGGTAGCTATAGTGAATCTTTTTTCCTACAATTTTCATGTACAATTTTACTTCAAGTGTAGAATCAACCTCTTATCCTTGTGTTGCTTAATCCTCGTAGAAACCTTTCATATAGAAACAGAAGATGTGGGGGCTTTGCGAAAGAAGGCTATGTTTATAATGTCCAAGTGTTAGCATGAACATAAGTACACTTCGTCCAAAGTCTACATATTTAGGGATAAGAAAGGATCGCCCATGGGTAACACATATGCACATTCGACCGGAGAGGTGGGAGATTCCCAAGCGAAAGGCATTAAAGAATAATGATAACGTTAGTGAGAAAACTTCATGTTATTAGTGTGATTAATAAGATTACAATGTCTATAGTGATAACCTAAAACTATCATCCAACTTCGGGTACAAGGGAAGAAAAAAATTGCATTGCCAGGGAGAAAAAATTCATAACCGATTGAGTCGTGGGGATTATGGTTATTCGGCAATTGAGATAGTGAAAGAGCGTTAAGAAAAATATGTGCAAATTGTAATAGCAGGCAGGATGACAAAAAATGAAGCAAGGACTTCGGTGCAACCAATAAATGTGGCCGATATTGAGAGGTGTGATTTATTTCTCAAAGGTCGACAAAACAGGTGCATATGAAAAGGGTAAAGAGAAAGAAATTGCCAAAAAAGTGGTACGTAAATTTTGTTTGTGATTATAGTATTCATTCTAACTATATTAATTGCATATCGAAATAACTAAGGTTTACCTATTTTTGTTTATACAAAGGAAAAATTGAAGAATCACAATTGCAAGGGCATTTCATTCCAAGTGATAAACACGATATCATTTGTGAAGCCATGGAAATATTCGACCACCCAGGCCGTGTTATGGGCCTGGGTAGTATCTTGACCCAATGCCGAGATTTCGGGATCGTATGGTCCTACGATGGAGCGGAGACCTCAAGAGTCCATGCATTGCAAAAAAAATCCCAACACCAAGACAAATGCAATGAGCAACAACATATTCTGATTCTGAGGTTTGTCCAACACACCGGGCTAGTTCTACCCAAAATTTTAGACGACTTGACGCCTGATTGGACACTTCCGTTAATGGGTTCGCGAAACTCTCCCAGTGATGTGGAGGTCAATCGCGGGCAATTATTGTGAAACCTAGAATCGAGAGGTAACTCTTCAAACCCGATAACCCTAACAATGTCATTCTTGCAATTGACAAAAAGGATCGAATGATACTTCTCTTAATTATGTTAATTTTAATTGAGTTTAATATTTGATACTTATTTTGATTGTGTTTTAGAACTCATGTTTGTGTGAACTATACATTGATCAAAACATTGTGTCTTGGTCATGTCCGCACGCATGCAGTCAATGTACCTGCTCAACTTAGCCTTCCAACCGCTTCTTGTACCTGTCATTCAATATTGAACCATTAATTTTCATAGCTTACTTAATTGATGTCTATAAAGTAAACTATTTATCTTTTACCAGAGCTAGATGACTCGACCATTCCTGCTTCCGCTTTGTGAGCTCTCTTTGCAATCTTAGCCTTCTGACCGAGTATTGT